>ML410188.1:0-21672 GCA_005239525.1 Nicotiana knightiana
ACAATAACATATTAACTTCCCAACTCATACACTTTATATAAAGAGGCCAAGAATTTTTTTTTTTGAAAGAGGATACACGCTGAAGAAAAAAAAACGGACCCTTCATCTCCCTCACCTCGCCTCACAAAAATCAGATCGACTCCTTGATCACCTAGAGAACGGCCGTGACCCCCCATCCCCCCTAAAACAAAAACTTCATTCCTCATTCTTCTCTTTATCTCAACAATCCAACAGAAGAAGAATCATTTTGCGCCAAAATTCCATTCCCTAGATCTTTATCAAAAGAGGATCGAAATTCAAAACTGAAAAAAAAAAAAAAAAAAAAAAGCAGCCCCTGCCTCTTNAACTAAGACCATCGCCTTGCCGGAGTTTCACCATCTTCGGCCAAATCAGTCGGTTAGAATCTGTTCGAGATTGTTGATTCCGGTTCCTGGTCCATAGCTCGTCCAAGGATCTCTGTTCGTGGACTGATCTTTCCTCTTTAATCGTTTGAAATTTTAAGCAATAAAGGTGCATCTCCATCCCTTTTACTTTATCTGAACTTTTGAATTTTAACTTTGTTGTTTTAGAATTGTTAAAATATATTTAGCATTGGTTTGTTGTTGGATGCCAATTTTTATAATGTCTTATTTTAATTATTTTCTTTTTATGTCTTTTCCTATTCAATGATTGATCATGTTTGAGTTATTTTGTAATATTTCTGAAGTTTTGCTTGACCGGTTTTGTTGAAATTGATTGTTCCGTTTTTTTTTTTTTTTTTTTATAAATTTTNCTTTTTATGTCTTTTCCTATTCAATGATTGATCATGTTTGAGTTATTTTGTAATATTTCTGAAGTTTTGCTTGACCGGTTTTGTTGAAATTGATTGTTCCGTTTTTTTTTTTTTTTTTTTAATAAATTTTATATGGGGTTGAAATAACACAATGGTGGTATGAATAGTTATTTTAATATGAAATTGGCTAACCAAGGAACTTTGTAGTTAATGATCCTATAACTAACCTAATCAATGAACTTTCAAAAATCTTTTAATTCTTTAGTGCTCTGTTGTAATTTTATACTCTGGCACCCACCCTAGCTTAATTTATAATGTGGTGTCAATTAGAATAAATCAAGATATTGTTAGCAACTTATTACGTTTTAAAGTCAGAATAATTTTTTTACTCTTAATGGCTAAAACCATACATATCTATCACAATAGTATCTCCTCCATAATCGTTGAACACTCACACTTAACCTCAAATGTAAGAAATTATTAATGGACACTGGTAGTATACTATTAGGCACATTTTTAATTTATCATCGTGATTGTGAACACGTTCACGTGACATAATTACTGATTTTTTCAAAATAATCAAGGTACGCGTTCGCGCGATTTTGGCCAAGCTTTTCTTATATAACTAAACGTGATAAATTGTGTACACGTACGCGTGACATGATTTAAACGTCGTTTTGTTTTCAAAAATAAATTCAAGATACGCGTTCAAGCGACTTTGACCAATATCTTTTCTTAAATAAACTAAGTGTCGTGAATTGTGTACACGTATGCGTGACATGATTCTTGATACGCCAAACTAAAAGAGTATACGTATATGTAACTCGTCTTAAGATAATTCTTTAAATACGAATAATCGAGTAATTAGAAGTGGTAAAAGATAAAAAAAAAATATACTTAGGTTCTAAGATGAGTAGTTAAACAATTTAAGCCAAGTAATAATCACTAAGCGACCGTGCTAGAACCACGGAACCCGGGATTGCTTAACACCTTCTCCCGGGTTAACAAAATTCCTTATCTAGAATTTCTGGTTCGCCGACAATTTAAACAGAGTCAAATTTCCTCAATTTGGGATTTAAACTGGTGACTTAGGACCCCACATAATTATCCCAAGTGGCGACTCTAAATAAATAAATAATCCCATTTTTGATTATGTCACTTAAAGTGGAAAAACTCTCTTATTACCCTTATCGGTGAAGAGGGAGGTGTGACAACGATTTCTTTTTCCAACATAGGGTATCCAAGCACTAGCTGATGTTTTCTTTGCCACCGTAGGGTATACACGCTCTAGTTGATACTGACATAGGGTATACAACCCCTAGCCGAGGATTTGTTTTCCCAGCATTGGGTATCCAACCCCTAGCTGATGTTTTCTTTGCCAGCATAGGGTATACAACCCCTAACTGATGTTTTTTTTCCAACGTAGGGTATAAACTCCCTAGTTGATGCCGGCATAGGATACACAACCCCTAGCTAATGTTTTCTTTTCCCAGCATATGGTATACAACCCCTAGCTGATGTTTTCTTTTCCAACGTAGGGCATACACTTCCTAGTTTATGCCGGTATAGGGTATACAACCCCTAGCCGACGATTTCTTTTCCCAATATAGGGTATCCAACCCCTAGCTGATGTTTACTTTGCCAGCACATGATATACAACCCCTAGTTGATGTTTTCTTTTTCAACGTAGAGTATACACTGCCTAATTGATGCCGACATAGGGTACAGAACCCCTAGCCGATGATTTCTTTTCCCAACATAGGGTATCCAACCCCTAGCTAATATTTTCTTTGACAGCATAGGGTATACAACCCTTAGCTGATGTTTTCTTTTCCAATGTAGAGTATACACTCCCTAGTTGATGCCGGCATAGGGTATACAACCCCTAGCCGACGATTTCTTTTTCCAGCATAAGGTATCCAACCCCTAGCTGATGTTTTCTTTTCTAACGTAGGGTATACACTCCCTAGTTGATGCCGACATAGGGTACATAACCTCTAGCTGATGTTTTCTTTGCCAGCATAGGGTATACAACCCCTACCTGATGTTTTCTTTGCCAGCATACGGTATACAACCCCTAGCTGATGTTTTCTTTTCCAACGTAGGGTATACACTCCCTAGTTGATGTCGGCATAGGGTATACAACCCCTAGCCTATGATTTCTTTTTCCAGCATAGGGTATCCAACCCCTAGCTGATGTTTTCTTTGCCATCATAGGGTATACAACCCCTAGCCGATGTTTTCTTTTCCAACATGGGGTACACACTCCCTAGTTGATACCGGCATAGGGTAGACAACCGTAGGCGACGATTTCTTTTCCCGGCATAGGGTATCCAACCACTACCTGATGTTTTCTTTGCCAGCATAGGGCATACAACCCCTAGCTGATGTTTTCTTTTCCAACGTAGGGTATACACTCCCTAGTTGATGCCGGCATAGGGTACATAACCCCTAGCTGATGGTTTCTTTGCCTGCATAGGGTATACAACCCCTAGCTGATGTTTTCTTTTCCAACGTAGGGTATACACTCCCTAGTTGATGCCGGCATAGGGTACATAACCCCTAGCTGATGGTTTCTTTGCCTGCATAGGGTATACAACCCCTAGCTGAAGTTTTCTTTTCCAACGTAGGGTATACACTCCCTAGTTGATGTCGGCATAGGATATATCACCTCTAGCCGCTGATTTCTTTTCCCAGCATAGGGTATCGAACCCTTAGATGATGTTTTCTTTGCCAGCATAGGGTATCCAACCCCTAACTGATATTTTCTTTGCCAGCATAGGGTATACAACCCCTAGCTGATGTTTTCTTTGCCAGCATAGGGTATACAACCCCTAGCTGATGTTTTCTTTTCCAACGTAGGGTATACACTTCCTAGTTGATGTTTTCTTTTCCAGCATAGGGTATACAACCCTTAGCTGATTTTTTGTTTTTCAGCATAAGGTATACAACCTGTAGCCGACGTTTTTTTTTTCCAGAATAGGGTATACAACTCGTACATGCTGTTTTCTTTTTCGGCATAGGGTATACAACCCCTAGCCGAAGTTTTGTTTTCCCAGCATAGGGCATCCAACCCCTAGCTGATGTTTTCTTTGCCAGCATAAGGTATACAACCCCTAGCTGATGTTTTCTTTTCCAACGTATGGTATACACTCCCTAGTTGATGCAGACAGAGGGTACACAACCTCTAGCTGATATTTTCTTCGCCAACATAGGGTATACAACCCCTAGCTGATGTTTTCTTTGCGAGCATACAGTATACAACCCCTAGCTGATGTTTTCTTTTCCAACATAGGGTATACACTCCCTAGTTGATGTCGGCGTAGGGTATACAACTCCTAGCCGATGATTTCTTTTTCCAGCATAGGGTATCCAACCCCTAGCTGATGTTTTCTTTGCCATCATAGGGTATACAACCCCTAGACGATGTTTTATTTTCCAACATGGGGTACACACTCCCTAGTTGATACCGGCATAGGGTATACAACCGTAGCCGACGATTTCTTTTCCCAGCATAGGGTATCCAACCAATAACTGATGTTTTCTTTGCCAACAAAGGGTATACAACCCCTAGCTGATGTTTTCTTTTCCAACGTAAGGTATGCACTCCCTAGTTGATGCCGGCATAGGGTACATAACCCCTAGCTGATGTTTTCCTTGCCAGCATAGGGTATACAACCCCTAGCTGATGTTTTCTTTTCCATCATAGGGTATACACTCCCTAGTTGGTGTCGGCATAGGGTATACAACCCCTAGCTGATGTTTTCTTTTCCATCATAGGGTATACACTCCCTAGTTGGTGTCGGCATAGGGTATACAACCCCTAGCCAATGATTTCTTTTCCCAGCATAGGGTATCCAACCACTAACTGATGTTTTCTTTGCCAACATAGGGTATACAACCCCTAGCTGATGTTTTCTTTTCCAACGTAGGGTATACACTCCCTAGTTGATGCCGGCATAGGGTACATAACCCATAGCTGATGTTTTCTTTGCCAGCATAGGGTATACAACCCCTAGCTGATGTTTTCTTTTCCAACGTAGGGTATAAACTCCCTAGTTGGTGTCGGCATAGGGTATGCAACCCCTAGCCAATGATTTATTTTCCCAACATAGGGTATCAAACCCCTAGCTGATGTTTTCTTTGCCAGCATAGGGTTTCCAACCCCTAACAGATGTTTTCTTTGCCAGCATAGGGTATACAACCCCTAGCTGATGTTTTCTTTTCCAACGTAGGGTATACACTCCCTAGTTGGTGTTTTCTTTTCCAGCATAGGGTATACAACCCCTAGCTGATGTTTTGTTTTTCTGCATAAGGTATACAACCCATAGCCGACGATTTCTTTTTCCCGCATTGGGTATACAACTCGTACATGATGTTTTCTTTTTCGGCATAGGGTATACAACCCCTAGCCGACGATTTCTTTTCCCAGCACAGGGTATCCAACCCCTAGCTGATGTTTTCTTTGCCAACATAGGGTATACAACCCTTAGCTGATGTTTTCTTTTCCATTGTTGGGTATACACTCCCTAGTTGATGCCGACATAGGGTATACAACCCCTAGCCGACGTTTTGTTTTCCCAGCATCCGGCATCCAACCCCTAGCTGATGTTTTCTTTTCCAACGTAGGGTATACACTCCCTAGTTGATACCGGCATTGGGTACACAACCCTTAGCTGATGTTTTCTTTTCCAGCATGGGTACACAACCCCTAGCTGATGTTTTCTTTTCCAGCATTCGGTATACAACCCATAGCTGATGTTTTGTTTTTCAACGTAGGGTGTACACTCCCTAGTTGATGCCGGTATAGGGTATACAACCCCGATCCGACGATTTCTTTTTCCAGCATAGGGTATCCAACCCCTAGCTGATGTTTTCTTTGCTAGCGTAGGGTATACAACTCCTAGCTGATGTTTTCTTTTCCAACGTAGGGTATACACTCCCTAGTTGATGCCGACATAGGGTATACAAGCCCTAGCCGACGATTTGTTTTCCCAGCATAAGGTATACAACCCCTAGCGGATGTTTTCTTTTCCAACGTAGGGTGTACACTCCCTAGTTGATGCCGGTATAGGGTATACAACCCCTATCCGACGATTTCTTTTTCCAGCATAGGGTATCCAACCCCTAGCTGATGTTTTCTTTGCTAGCATAGGGTATACAACTCCTAGCTGATGTTTTCTTTTCCAACGTAGGGTATACACTCCCTAGTTGATGCCGACATAGGGTATACAAGCCCTAGCCGACGATTTGTTTTCCCAGCATAAGGTATCCAACCCCTAGCTGATGTTTTCTTTGCCAGCATAGGGTATACCACCCCTAACTGATGTTTTCCTTTCCAAGATAGGGTATAAACTCCATAGTTGATGCCGGCATAGGGTACACAAACCCTAACTAATGTTTTCTTTTCCCAGCATAAGGTATACAACCCCTACCTGATGTTTTCTTTTCCAACGTACGGTATAGACTCCCTAGTTGATGCCGACATAGGGTATACAACCCCTAGCCGACGAGTTCTTTTCCCAGCATAAGGGAATCCAACCCCTAGCTGATGTTTTCTTTGCTAGCATATGGTAAACAACCCCTAGCTGATGTTTTCTTTTCCAACGTAGTGTATACATTCCCAAGTTGATGCCGGCATAGGGTATACAACCCTTAGCGGATTATTTCTTTTCCCAGCATAGGGTATCCAACCCCTAGCTGATGTTTTGTTTGCCAGCATAGGGTATACAACCCTTAGCTGATGTTTTCTTTTCCAATATAGGGTATACACTCCCTAGTGGATGCCGGCATAGGGTATACAACCCCTAGCCGACGATTTCTTTTTCCAGCATAGGGTATCCAACCTTAGCTGATGTTTTCTTTGCCAGCGCAGGGTATACAACCCCTAGCTGATGTTTTCTTTGCCAGCATAGGGTATCCAACCTTAGCTGATGTTTTCTTTGCCAGCGCAGGGTATACAACCCCTAGCTGATGTTTTCTTTTCCAACGTATGGTATACATTCCCTAGTTGATGCCGGCATAGGGTATACAACCCCTAGCCGATGATTTCTTTTTCCAGCATAGGGTATCCAACCTTAGCTGATGTTTTCTTTGCCAGCGCAGGGTATACAACCCCTAGTTGATGTTTTCTTTTCCAACGTATGGTATACATTCCCTAGTTGATGCCAGCATAGGGTATAAAACACCTAGCCGATGTTTTCTTTTCCAACGTGGGATATACAATCCCTAGTTGATACCGGCATAGGGTATGCAACCCTAGCCGACGATTTCTTTTCCCAACATAGGGTATCCAACCCCTAACTGATGTTTTCTTTGCCAGCATAGGGTATACAACCCCTAGCCGATGATTTTTTTTCCCAGCATAGGGTATCCAACCCCTAACTGATGTTTTCTTTGCCAGCATAGGGTTTACAACCCCTAGCTGATGTTTTGTTTTCCAACGTAGGGTATACAATCCCTAGTTGATGCCGACATAGGGTACACAACCCCTAGCTGATGTTTTCTTTGCCAGCATAGGGTATACAACCCCTAGCCGATGATTTTTTTTCCCAGCATAGGGTATCCAACCCCTAGCTGATGTTTTCTTTGCCAGCATAGGGTATACAACCCCTAGCAGATGTTTTCTTTTCTAACGTGGGATATACACTACCTAGTTGATACTAGTATAGGGTATACAACCCTAGCCGATGATTTCTTTTCCTAGCATAGGGTATCCAATCCCTAACTGATGTTTTCTTTGCCAGCATAGGGTATACAACCCCTAGCTGATGTTTTCTTTTCCAACGTAGGGTGTACACTCCCTAGTTGATGCCGACATAGGGTACACAACCCCTAGCTGATGTTTTCTTTGCCAGCATAGGGTATACATGCCCTAGATGATGTTTTCTTTTCCAACGTAGGGTATACACTCCCTAGTTGATGCCGACATAGGGTACACAACCCCTAGCTGATGTTTTCTTTTCCAACGTAGGGTATACACTCCCTAGTTGATGCCGGCATAGGGTATACAACTCCTAGACGATGATTTCTTTTCCCAGCATAGGGTATCCAACCCCTAGCTGATGTTTTCTTTGCCAGCATACGATATACAACCCCTAGCTGATGTTTTCTTTTCCAACGTAGGGTATACACTCCCCTAGTTAATGCCGACGTAGGGTATCCAACCCCTAGCCGATGATTTCTTTTTCCAGCACAGGGTATCCAACCCCTAGGTGATGTTTTCTTTGCCAGCATAGGGTATACAACCCCTAGCTGATGTTTTCTTTTCCAACGTTGGGTATACACTCCCTAGTTGATGTCGACATAGGGTATACAACTCCTAGCCGATGATTTTTTTTCCCAGCGTAGGGTATCCAACCCCTAACTGATGTTTTCTTTGCCAGCATAGGGTATACCACCCCTAGCTGATGTTTTCTTTTCCATCGTAGGGTATAAACTCCGTAGTTGATGCCAGCATAGGGTACACAACCCTTAGCTAATGTTTTCTTTTCCCAGCATAGGGTATACAACCCCTAGGTGATGTTTTCTTTTCCAACGTAGGGTATACACTCCCTAGTTGATGCTGGCATAGGGTATACAACCCCTAGCCGACGATCTTTTTCCCTAGCATAGGATATCCAACCCCTAACTGATGTTTTCTTTGCCAGTATAGGGTATACAACTCCTAGCTGATGTTTTCTTTTCCAACGTAAAGTATACACTCCCTAGTTAATGCCGGCATAGGGTACACAACCCCTAGCTGATGTTCTCTTTGCCAGCATAGGGTATACAACCCCTAGATGATGTTTTCTTTTCCAACGTAGGGTATACACTCCCTAGTTGATGCCGGCATAGGGTATACAACCCCTAGCCGAAGATTTGTTTTTCCAGCATAGGGTATCCAACCCCTAGCTGATATTTTCTTTGCCAGCATAGGGTATACAACCCCTAGCTGATGTTTTCTTTGCCACCATAGGGTATACAACCCTTAGCTGATGTTTTCTTTTCCAATGTAGGGTATATAACCCCTAGCTGACGATTTCTTTTTCCAACATAGGGTATCCAACCTTAGCTGATATTTTCTTTGCCAGCATAGGGTATACAACCCCTAGCTGATGTTTTCTTTTCCAACGTATGGTATACACTCCCTAGTTGATGCCGGCGTAGGGTATACAACCCCTAGCCAATGATTTATTTTTCCAGTATAGGGTATCCAACCCCTAGCTGATGTTCTCTTTGCCAGCATAGGGTATACAACCCCTAGCTGATGTTTTATATTCCAACGTAGGGTATACACTCCCTAGTTGATGCTGGCATAGGGTATACAACCCCTAGCCGACGATTTTTTTTTCTAGCATAGGGTATCCAACCCCTAACTGATGTTTTCTTTGCCAGCATAGGGTATACAACCCCTAGCTGATGTTTTCTTTTCCAACGTAAGGTATACACTCCCTCGTTAATGCCGGCATAGGGTACACAACCCCTAGCTGATGTTTTCTTTGCCAGCATAGGGTATACAACCCCTAGCTGATGTTTTCTTTTCCAACGTAAGGTATACACTCCCTCGTTAATGCCGGCATAGGGTACACAACCCCTAGCTGATGTTTTCTTTGCCAGCATAGGGTATACAACCCCTAGCTGATGTTTTCTTTTCCAACATAGGGTATAAACTCCCTAGTTGATGTCGGCATAGGGTACACAACCCTTGCTAATGTTTTCTTTTCCCAGCATAGGGTATACAACCCCTAGCCGATGATTTCTTTTCCCAGCATAGGGTATCCAACCCCTAGCTGATGTTTTCTTTGCCAGTATAGGGTATACAACCCCTAGCTGATGTTTTCCTTTCCAACGTAGGGTATACACTCCCTAGTTGATGCCGGCATAGGGTATACAACCCCTAGCCGACGATTTGTTTGCCCAGCATAGGGTATCCAACCCCTGGCTGATGTTTTCTTTGCCAGCATAGGGTATACAACCCCTAGCTGATGTTTTCTTTTCCAACGTAGGGTATAAACTCCCTAGTTGATGTCGGCATAGGGTACACAACGCTTGCTAATGTTTTCTTTTCCCAGCATAGGGTATACAACCCCTATCTAATGTTTTCTTTTCCCAGCTTAGGGTATACAACCCCTAGCTGATGTTTTATTTTCCAACGTAGGGTATACACTCCCTAGTTGTTCTGGCATAGGGTATACAACCCCTAGCCGACGATTTTTTTTCCTAGCATAGGGTATCCAACCCCTAACTGATGTTTTCTTTGCCAGCATAGGGTATACAACCCCTAGCTGATGTTTTCTTTTCCAACGTAAGGTATACATTCCCTAGTTAATGCTGGCATAGGGTACACAACCCCTAGCTGATGTTTTCTTTGCCAGCATAGGGTATACAACCCCTAGCTGATGTTTTCTTTTCCAACGTAGGGTATAAACTCCCTAGTTGATGTCGGCATAGGGTACACAACCCTTGCTAATGTTTTCTTTTCCCAGCATAGGGTATACAACCCCTAGCCGAAGATTTCTTTTCCCAGCATAGGGTATCCAACCCCTAGCTGATGTTTTCTTTGCCACCATAGGGTATACAACCCTTAGCTGATGTTTTCTTTTCCAATGTAGGGTATACAACCCCTAGCCGACGATTTCTTTTTCCAACATAGGGTATCCAACCTTAGCTGATGTTTTCTTTGCCAGCATAGGGTATACAACCCCTAGCTGATGTTTTCTTTTCCAACGTATGGTATACACTCCCTAGTTGATGCCGGCGTAGGGTATACAACCCCTAGCCAATGATTTATTTTTCCAGCATAGGGTATCCAACCCCTAGCTGATGTTCTCTTTGCCAGCATAGGGTATACAACCCCTAGCCGATGTTTTCTTTTCCAAGTGGGATATACACTCCCTAGTTGATACCGGCATACGGTATACAACCCTAGCCGACGATTTCTTTTCCCAGCATAGGGTATCCAACCCCTAACTGATGTTTTCTATGCCAGCATAGAGTATACAACCCCTAGATGATGTTTTCTTTTCCAACGTAGGGTATACACTCCCTAGTTGATGCCGGCATAGGGTACACAACCCCTATCTGATGTTTTCTTTGCCAGCATAGGGTATACAACCCCTAGCAGATGTTTTCTTTTCCAACGTAGGGTATACACTCCCTAGTTGATGCCGGCATAGGGTACACAACCCCTATCTGATGTTTTCTTTGCCAGCATAGGGTATACAACCCCTAGCAGATGTTTTCTTTTCCAACGTAGGGTATACACTCCCTAGTTGATGCCGACATAGGGTATACAACCCCTAGCCGATGATTTCTTTTCCCAGCATAGGGTATCCAACCCTTAGCTGATATTTTCTTTGTCAGCATAAGGTATCTAACCCCTAGCTGATGTTTTCTTTTCCAACATGGGATTTACACTACCTAGTTGATACCGGCATAGGGTATACAACCCTAGGCGACGATTTCTTTTCCCAGCATAGGGTATCTAATCCCCAACTTATGTTTTCTTTGCCAGCATAGGGTATACAACCCCTAGTTGATGTTTTCTTTTCCAACGTAGGGTATACACTCCCTAGTTGATGCAGGCATAGGGTACACAACCCCTAGCTGATGTTTTCTTTGCCAGCATAGGGTATACAACCCCTAGCTGATGTTTTCTTTTCCAACGTAGGGTATACACTCCCTAGTTGATGCCGACACAGGGTATACAACCCCTAGCCGCTAATTTCTTTTCCCAGCATAACGTATCCAACCCCTAGCTGAGGTTTTCTTTGCCAGCATACGATATACAACCCCTAGCTGATGTTTTCTTTTCCAACGTAGGGTATACACTCCCTAGTTGATACCGACGTAGGGTATACAACCCATAGCTAATGATTTCTTTTTCCAGCATAGGGTATCCAACCCCTAGGTGATGTTTTCTTTGCCAGCATAGGGTATACAACCCCTAGCCGCTAATTTCTTTTCTCAGCATAACGTATCCAACCCCTAGGTGATGTTTTCTTTGCCAGCATAGGGTATACAACCCCTAGCTAATGTTTTCTTTTCCAACGCTGGGTATACACTCCTTAGTTTACGCCGACAGAGGGTATATAACCCCTAGCCGATGATTTGTTTTCCCAGCGTAGGGTATCCAACCCCTAACTGATGTTTTCTTTGCCAGCATAGGGTATACAACCCCTAGCTGATGTTTTCTTTTCCAACGTAGGGTATACACTCCCTAGTTGATGCTTGCATAGGGTATACAACCCCTAGCCGATGATTTCTTTTCCCAACATAGGGTATCCAACCCCTAACTGATGTTTTCTTTGCCAGCATAGGGTATACAACCGCTAACTGATGCTTTCTTTTCCAACGCAGGGTATACACTCCCTAGTTGATGCCGGCATAGGGTATACAACCCCTAGCTGATGTTTTCTTTTCCAACGTAGGGTATAAACTCCCTAGTTGATGCCGGCATAGGGTATACAACCCCTAGCCGATGATTTCTTTTCCCAACATAGGGTATCCAACCCTTAGCTGATGTTTTCTTTGTCAGCATAGGGTATACAACCTCTAGCCGATGTTTTCTTATCCAACGTGGGATATACACTACCTAGTTGATACCGGCATAGGGTATAAAACCCTAACCGACGATTTCTTTTCCCAGCATAGTGTATCCAATCCCTAACTGATGTTTTCTTGGCCAGCATAAGGTATACAACCCCTAGCTGATGTTTTCTTTTCCAACGTAGGGTATAAACTCCCTAGTTGATGCCGGCATAGGGTACACAACCCCTAGCTAATGTTTTCTTTTCCCAGCATAGGGTATATAACCTCTAGCTGATGTTTTCTTTTCCAACGTAGGGTATACACTCCCTAGTTGATGCCGGCATAGGGTATACAACCCCTAGCTGATGTTTTCTTTTCCAACGTAGGGTATACACTCCCTAGTTGATGCCGGCATAGGGTATACAACCCCTAGATGACGATTTTTTTTCCTAGCATAGTAGATCCAACACCTAACTGATGTTTTCTTTGCCAGCATAGGGTATACTACCCCTAGTTGATGTTTTCTTTTCAAACGTAGGGTATACACTCCCTAGTTAATGTCGGCATAGGGTACTCAACCCCTAGCTAATGTTTTCATTGCCAGCATAGGGTATACAACCCCTAGCAGATGTTTTCTTTTCCAACGTAGGGTATACGCACCCTAGGTTATGCCGGAATAGGGTATACAACCCCTAGCCGATGATTTCTTTTCCCAGCATAGGGTATCCAACCCCTAGCTGATGTTTTCTTTGCCAGCATAGGGTATACAACCACTAGCTGTTGTTTTCTTTTCCAACGTAGGGTATACACTCCCTAGTTGATGCCGGCATAGGGTATACAGCCCCTAGCCGACGATTTGTTTTCCCAGCATAGGGTATCCAACCCCTAGCTGATGTTTTCTTTGCCAGTATAGGGTATACAACCCCTAGCTGATGTTTTCTTTTACAACGTAGGGTATAAACTCCCTAGTTGATGCCGGCATAGGGTACACAACCCCTAGCTGATGTTTTCTTTTACAACGTAGGGTATAAACTCCCTAGTTGATGCCGGCATAGGGTACACAACCCCTAGCTAATGATTTCTTTTCCCAGCATAGGGTATACAACCCCTAGCCGACGATTTCTTTTCCTAGCATAGGGTATCCAACCCTTAACTGATGTTTTCTTTGCCAGCATAGGGTATACAACCCCTAGCTGATGTTTACTTTTCCAACGTAGGGTATACACTCCCTAGTTGATGCCGGCATAGGGTACACAACCCCTAGCTGATGTTTTCTTTGCCAGCATAGGGTGTACAACCCCTAGCTGATGTTTTCTTTTCCAACGTAGGGTATACACTCCCGAGTTGATGCCGCCATAGGGTATATAACCCCTAGCCGATGATTTCTTTTCCCAGCATAGGGTATCCAACCCCTAGGTGATGTTTTCTTTGCCAGCATACGATATACAACCCCTAGCTGATGTTTTTTTTTCCAACGTAGGGTATACACTCCCTAGTTGATGCCGACGTATGGTATACAACCCCTAGCCGATGATTTCTTTTTCCAGCATAGGGTATCCAACCCCTAGATGATGTTTTCTTTGCCAACATAGGGTATACAACCCTTAGCTGATGTTTTCTTTTCCAACGTTGGGTATACACTCCCTAGTTGATGCCGGCATAGGGTACACAACCCCTAGCTGATGTTTTCTTTTCCAACGTTGGGTATACACTCCCTAGTTGATACCGGCATTGGGTACACAACCCTTAGCTGATGTTTTCTTTTCCAGCATGGGTACACAACCCCTAGATGATGTTTTCTTTTCCAGCATTCGGTATACAACCCATAGCTGATGTTTTGTTTTTCAGCATAAGGTATACTACCCATAGCCGACATTTTCTTTTTCCAGCATAGGGTATACAACTCGTAGCTGATGTTTTCATTTTCGGCATAACGTATACAACCCCTAGCCGAAGATTTCTTTTCCCAGCATAGGGTATCCAACCCGAAGCTGATGTTTTCTTTGCCAGCATAGGGTATACAACCCCTAGCTCATGTTCTCTTTTCCAACGTAGGGTATACACTCCCTAATTGATGCCGGCATAGGGTATATAACCCCTGGCCGACGATTTCTTTTTCCAACATAGGGTATCCAAGATTTAGCTGATGTTTTCTTTTCCAACGTAGGGTATGCACTCCCTAGTTGATGCCGACATAGGGTATACAACCCCTAGCCGACGATTTGTTTTCCCAGCATAGGGTATCCAACGCCTAGCTGATGTTTTCTTTGCTAGCATAGGGTATACAACCCCTAGCTGATGTTTTCTTTTCCAACGTACTGTATACATTCCCTAGTTGATGCCGGCATAGGGTATACAACCCCTAGTCGATGATTTCTTTTTCCAGCATAGGTTATCCAACGCCTAGCTGATGTTTTCTTTGCCAGCATAGGGTATACAACCCCTAGCTGATGTTTTCTTTTCCAACGTAGGGTATACACTCCCTAGTTGATGCCGACGTAGGGTATACAACCCCTAGCCGATGATTTCTTTTTCCAGCATATGGTATGCAACCCCTAAGTGATGTTTTCTTTGCCAGCATAGGGTATACAACCCCTAGCTGATGTTTTCTTTTCCAACATTGTGTATACACTCCCTAGTTGATGCTGACATAGGGTATACAACCCCTAGCCGATGATTTCTTTTCCCAGCATAGGTCACCAACCCCTAACTGATGTTTTCTTTGCCAGCATAGGGTATACAACCCGTAGCTGATGTTTTCTTTTCCAACGTAGGGTATACACTCCCTAGTTGATGCCGGCATATGGTACACAACCCTTAGCTGATGTTTTCTTTTCCAGCATAGGGTACACAACCCCTAACTGATGTTTTCTTTTCCAGCATTCGGTATACAACCCCTAGCTGATGTTTTGTTTTTCAGCATAAGGTATACAACCCATAGTCGACATTTTCTTTTTCCAGCATAGGGTATACAACTCGTAGCTGATGTTTTCATTTTCGGCTTAGCGTATACAACCCCTAGCCGATGATTTCTTTTCCCAGCATAGGGTATCCAACCCCTAGGTGATGTTTTCTTTGCCAGCATAGGGTATACAACCCCTAGCTGATGTTTTCTTTTCCAACGTTGGGTATACACTCCCTAGTTAATGCCGACAAAGGGTATACAACCTCTAGCCGATGATTTCTTTTCCCAGCATAGGATATCCAACCCCTAACTGATGTTTTCTTTGCCAGCATAGGGTATACAACCCCTAACTGATGTTTTCTTTTTCAACGTAGGGTATACACTCCCTAGTTGATGCCGGCATAGGGTACACAACCCTTAGCTGATGTTTTCTTTTCCAGCATAGGGTACACAACCCCTAGCTGATGTTTTCTTTTCCAGCATTCGGTATACAACCCCTAGCTGATGTTTTGTTTTTCAGCATAAGGTATACAACCCATAATCGATATTTTCTATTTCCAGCATAGGGTATAGAACTCGTAGCTGATGTTTTCATTTGCGGCATAGCGTATAACACCCCTAGCCGACGATTTCTTTTCCCAGCATAGGGTATCCAACCCCTAGCTTATGTTTTCTTTGCCAGCATAAGGCATACAACCCCTAGCTGATGTTTTCTTTTCCAACGTAGGGTATACACTCCCTAGTGGATGCCGACATAGGGTATACAACCCCTAGCCGACCATTTCTTTTTCCAGCATAGGGTATCCGAACCCTAGCTGATGTTTTCTTTTCCAACGTAGGGGATGCACTCCCTAGTTGATGCCGACATAGGGTATACAACCCCTAGCCGGCGATTTGTTTTCCCAGCATAGGGTATCCAACGCCTAGCTGATGTTTTCTTTGCCAGCATAGGGTATACAAGCCCTAGCTGATGTTTTCTTTTCCAACATAGGGTATACACTCCCTAGTTGATGCCGGCATAGGGTATATAACCTCTAGCTGGTGTTTTCTTTTCCCAGCATAGGTTGTACAACCCCTAGCTGATGTTTTCTTTTCCAACGTAGGGTATACACTTCCTAGTTGATGCCGGCATAGGGTATACAACCCCTAGCCGGCGATTTGTTTTCCCAGCATAGGGTATCCAACGCCTAGCTGATGTTTTCTTTGCCAGCATAGGGTATACAAGCCCTAGCTGATGTTTTCTTTTCCAACATAGGGTATACACTCCCTAGTTGATGCCGGCATAGGGTATATAACCTCTAGCTGTTGTTTTCTTTTCCCAGCATAGGTTGTACAACCCCTAGCTGATGTTTTCTTTTCCAACGTAGGGTATACACTTCCTAGTTGATGCCGGCATAGGGTATACAACCCCTAGCCGGCGATTTCTTTCCCAGCATAGGGTATCCAACCCCTAACTGAAGTTTTCTTTGCCAGCATAGGGTATAAAACCCCTAGCTGATGTTTTCTTTTGCAACGTAGGGTATACACTCCCTAGTTGATGCCGGCATACGGTACACAACCCTTAGCTGATGTTTTCTTTTCCAGCATAGAGTACACAACCCCTAACTGATGTTTTCTTTTCCAGCATTCGGTATACAACCCCTAGCTGATGTTTTGTTTTTCAACATAAGGTATACAACCCATAGTCAACATTTTCTTTTTCCAGCATAGGGTATACAACTCGTAGCTGATGATTTCATTTTCGGCTTAGCGTATACAACCCCTAGCCGATGATTTATTTTCCCAGCATAGGGTATCCAACCCCTAGGTGATGTTTTCTTTGCCAGCATAGGGTATATAACCCCTAGCTGATGTTTTCTTTTCCAACGTTGGGTATACACTCCCTAGTTGATGCCGACATAGGGTATACAACCCCTAGCCGACGATTTTTTTTCCAGCATAGGGTATCCGAACCCTAGCTGATGTTTTCTTTTCCAACGTAAGGTATACACTCCCTAGTTGATGCCGACATAGGGTATACAACCCCTAGCCGACGATTTTTTTTCCAGCATAGGGTATCCGAACCCTAGCTGATGTTTTCTTTTCCAACGTAGGGTATGCACTCCCTAGTTGATGCCGACATAGGGTATACAACCCCTAGCCGATGATTTGTTTTTCCAGCATAGGGTATCCAACCCCTAGCTGATGTTTTCTTTGCCAGCATAGGGTATACAACCCCTAGCTGATGTTTTCTTTTCCAACGTAGGGTATACACTCCCTAGTTGATGACGACATAGGGTACATAACCTCTAGCTGTTGTTTTCTTTTCCCAGCATAGGTTGTACAACCCCTAGCTGATGTTTTCTTTTTCAACGTAGGGTATACACTTCCTAGTTGATGTCGGCATAGGGTATACAACCCCTAGCCGACGATTTCTTTCCCAGCATAGGGTATCCAACCCCTAACTGATGTTTTCTTTGCCAGCATAGGGTATAAAACCCCTAGCTGATGTTTTCTTTTCCAACGTAGGGTATACACTCCTTAGTTGATGCCGACATAGGGTACACAACCCCTAACTGATGTTTTCTTTTCCAGCATAGGGTACACAACCCCTAGCTGATGTTTTTTTTGCCAGCATAGTGTATACAACCCCTAGCTGATGTTTTGTTTTTCAGCATAAGGTATACAACCCATAGCCGACATTTCTTTTTCCAGCATAGGGTATACAACTCGTAGCTGATGTTTTCTTTTTCGACATAGGGTATACAACCCCTAGCTGGCGATTTCTTTTCCCAGCATAGGGTATACAACCCCTAGCTGATGTTTTCTTTGCCAGCATAGGGTATACAATCTCTAGCTGATGTTTTCTTTTCCAACGTAGGGTATACACTCCCTAATTGATGCTGGCATAGGGTATACAACCCCTAGCCGATGATTTCTTTTCCCAGCATAGGGTATCCAACCCCTAACTGCTGTTTTCTTTGCCAGCATAGGGTATACAACCCCTAACTGATGTTTTCTTTTCTAACGCAGGGTATACACTCCCTAGTTGATGCCGGCATAGGGTAAACAACCCCTAGTCGACGATTTTTTTTCCCAGCATTGGGTATCCGACCCATAGCTGATGTTTTCTTTGCTAGCATAGGGTATACAAACCCTAACTGATGTTTTCTTTCCAACGTAAGGTATACACTCCCTAGTTGATGCCGGCATAGGGTATACAACCCCTAGCCGACGATTTCTTTTGCCAGTAGAGGGTATCCAACCCCGAAATGATGTTTTCTTTGCCAGCATAGGGTATACAACCCCTAGCTGATGTTTTATTTTCCAACGTAGGGTATACACTCCCTAGTTGATGCCGACATAGGGTACACAACCCCTAGCTGATGTTTTCTTTGCCAGCATAGGGTATACAACCCCTAACTGATGTTTTCTTTTCCAATGTAGTGTATAGAACCCCTAGCTGATGTTTCTTTTCCAACGTAGGGTGTACCTCCCTAGTTGATGCCGGCATAGGGTACACAACCCCTAGCTGATGTTTTCTTTTCCAGCATAGGGTACACAACCCCTAGCTGATGTTTTCTTTTCCAGCACAGGGTATACAACCCCTAGCTAATGTTATCTTTTTCGGCATAGGGTATACAATCCCTAGCCGACGATTTCTTTTTCCAGCATAGGGTATACAACTCGTAGCTGATGTTTTCTTTTTCGGCATAGGGTATACAACCCCTAGCCGACGATTTCTTTTCCCAACATAGGGTACACAACCCCTAGTTGATCCTTTTTTTCCCGACATGGGGGTATACACTCCCTAGTCGATGCTAATCAAGGGTATACATTCCCTGGTTGATGATTTCTTTTCCCGACGTAGAGTATACACTCCCATATTCGATGCTAATCAAGGGTATACCTTCCTTGGTTGATTATTTCATTTCCCGACGCAGGGTATACACTCCCATAGTCTATGCCAATCAAGGGTATACATTCCCTGGTTGATGATTTCTTTTCCTGACGCAGGGTATACACTCCCATAGTCAATGCCAATCAATGGTATACATTCCCTGGTTGATGATTTGTTTTCTCGACGCATGGTACACACTCCCATAGTCGCTACCAATCAAGGGTATACATTCCCTGGTTGATGATTTCTTTTCCAATCAAGGGTATACATTCCCTGGTTGATTTCTTGTCCCGACATGGGGGCATACACTCCCTAGTCGATGCCAATTAAGGGTATACTTTCCCTGATTGATTTATTTTCCCGACATGGGGGTATATGCTCCCTAGTCGATGCCAACCTAGGATATCCCAGTCCTTAGTTGATGCCAACATAGGGTCCCACTCCCTAGTTGATGCCGGCATAACCTTGTGATCTTCATGACAATAGCATAACCTGTTGATCATTTCCAGACACTGGCATAACCCAGTATCTCTTCTGCCCAGGCAATAACATAACCTGTTGACCTTTCCAGATACCGGCATAACCTGGTGATCTTTTCTTAAAAACAACATAACCTGTTGATCATTTTCTGACATTGGAATAACCCAATGATCTTCTTTAGGCAACAATATAACCTGTTGACCTTTCTAGACACTGGCATAACCTGGTGATCTTTCTGACAACAACATAACCTGTTGATCATCTCTTGACACTGGCATAACCTAGTGATCTCTTTTCCCCAGGCAACAACATAACCTGTTGACCTTTCCAGACACCGGCATAACCTGGTGATCTTCCTGACAACAACATAACCTGTTGATCATCTCTTGACACTGGCATAACCTAGTGATATCTTTTCCCCAGGCAACAACATAACCTGTTGACCTTTCCAGACATCGGCATAACCTGGTGATCTTCCTGACAACAGCATAACCTGTTGATCATTTCCAGACACTGGCATAACCCAGTGATCTCTTCTCCCAGGCAATAGCATAACCTGTTGACCTTTTTAGACATCGACATAACCCGGTGATCTCTTCTGACAACAGCATAACCTGTTGATCATTTTCTGACGTTGGCATAACCCAATGATCTTTCCGGTAACAGCATAACCTGTTGACCTTTCCAGACACCAGCATAACCTGGTGATATTTTCTTTTCCTAATAATGGCATAACCCGTTGATCACTTCTTTGACACTGGCATAACCCAGTAATCTCCTTTTCCCCAAGCAGCAGCATAACCTGTTGACCTTTTCAGACACTAGCATAACCTAGTGATCTCTTTCTTAACAACGGCATAACCCGTTGATCCTCCCCCCAGACGCCGGCACAACCCGGTCATCTTCTCTCAACGACAACATAACCTGTCGATTTTCTTCATAGGGTCTCCAACCCCTAGTTGATTTTACTATGGGCATAGGGTATCCACTCCCTAGTCTACAATAACGTCGGGTACACTTTTCCCGGCTTTTTCATTGTTTTCAATAATAAAGTAGTATAGTTTTCCTTACAATAACTCACAAAATTTTCCTAGTAAAAACTGGGGAAGAAAATTTCGTTCGTTCGCTCTTGGTTATGCAGACAACATTTTTAGGACATTGGACTTGGGACAACCAAAAGAAGAAGTTTTGATCCAAAATAACAGAACAAAAGAGAAATCCTAACTCAAAAGTACAGACACGGAGAAGATATGGACTATTCAGGACGAGATTGAAGTCATCCGTTCGGTATATCCTGCCTTGATCCGAAAAATGAAGAGACGAAACCAACACCTGCGGCTAAACAAGCATTAAGATCCATGTCAGAGTCGGCAGAAGATCAAGACTCAAGACCAGGTCTTAGATAGGAATCTTGTAACTAGCAACTGATAGGTTTAGTTAGTCGTTCGTTCTGTTTACTTTGGGTGTAATAAGGAGATCAACAACAGTAACAGAAGCAACAACAGTGAAACCACGACTTCCCGGTAGTCCCAGCTATCAAAACTTCCAGAACTACACTGACCTGATTCCTTTATAGCCAAGGATATGTAGGCAACTTTTGAAGCAGGTTTCAGTCAAACTTTTCAAAAACGCTTCACAATGGAACATATGAATAAGTAAAAGTCGTTTATTGCTACTCACTTTGTCTTTGTCCAGAAACTCTTCGTGTTTCCGAACAAAGAGGGGAAGCTGTGAGCATGTAATTTTTACCTATCGTATAATCCTACAAAATCTCAATTAATTAATTGATTTCCTAATTTTGTTGGATTTTAATGCTATTTGCGAATTTATTTTTTACATTGCGTAGCCATAATCCATCATTTAAATCCATAAATAGTTTAAAATGACATGATTAAGCACGTAATCTTGGTTATCATTGAAATAAATATAATTAGGCAAATTGAGTTTAGAATTAATTACTACATTTTTTATTGGGTGTTAATATAATTAGAGTTAATTAACTAGATGTAAAATAGGAAGAATTCGGACCTGGGCTAGAATTAACCAGGCCTAATTCCTAACTCTACACGACCCAGCAACCCAACCCAATACCCGTTTTTCAAAAAAAAAAAAGGGGGGGGGGGG
>ML410188.1:21795-40096 GCA_005239525.1 Nicotiana knightiana
AAAACTTCAGCAGAAGTGCTGAAGTTATTTAGTTCAATTGCAAAAACTTCAGCACCCAATATGCTGAAGTTATTAGTTCATGTGTGAAAACTTCAGCAGAAGTGCTGAAGTTATTAGTTCATTTGTGAAAACTTCAGCAGAAGTGTTGAAGTTATTAGTTCAGTTGTAAAAACTTCAACAAAAGTGCTGCAGTTATTAGTTCATGTGTGAAAACATCAGCAGAAGTGCTGCAGTTATTAGTTCATTTGTGAAAAATTCAGCAGATGTGCTGAAGTTATTTAGTTTAATTCTAAAAACTTCAGCAGAAGTGCTGAAGTTATTTAGTTTAAATTGTGAAAACTTCAGCAGAAGTGCTGAAGTTATTTAGTTCAATTGCAAAAACTTCAGCAGAAGTGCTGAAGTTATTAGTTCATTTGTGAAAACTTCAGCAGAATTGCTGAAGTTATTAGTTCATTTGTAAAAACTTCAGCAAAAGTGCTGAAGTTATTAGTTCATTCGTAAAAACTTCAGCGGAAGTGCTGAAGTTATTAATTCATTTATGAAAACTTCAGCAGAAGTGCTGAAGTTATTTAGTTTAATTGCAAAAACTTCAGCAGAAGTGCTGAAGTTATTTAGTTCAATTGTAAAAACTTCAGCACCCAATATGCTGAAGTTATTTAGTTCATTTGTAAGACTTCAACACCCAACATGCTGAAGTTAGTTAGTTCATTTTTAAAAGACTTCAGCACCCAATATGCTGAAGTTTGGCCTGCCCCATACACTACCCAAACGACCCCGTTTTTGAGAGTGTCAATCTCAGCCGTTGATCTTTCCTGATCCAACGGCTGAGAACTATCCATTCCCTAAGTATATATGTCCTAACCACACCCCCACCCCCTCATTTCACCAAAGTCTAACACCCCATACCCCTTCTCTCTCTCGTCTCTCTCACCCCGTGTTAACTCCGCCGGCCGGAAATTGCCTCCGGCGGCGGAGATTCTCCAATCGACCCCAACTTTTAACCAGGTGATCACCATCGTCTCCTCTATCACCTACCGTTGCTAGTTTCCCCAAAAATCCAATCGATTTGCGTCAATTTGATCTAAGAATCTGAAAACCCCAAAATTACTCTGCGGCCGATTCAAAGACAATTAATGGCTCAGACCTTCATGGGTCGATTGCTCTTGACTAGAGCAATCGATTCATGAGGGTATGATTCATTTTCAAACCCTACTGGAGTCTGGACAAAGTCCATCAGCCTTCAAATTTTCCGACCAAGTCCTCCAACGGGTATCCCCCTCCCCCCTTTTCTATGTGTTTCGTACTTTCTGATCAATGATGTCAAATAGGCCATTAGTTTAATTTCTATAAAAATCATCATGAATATGTCTAAATTCATATCTGTTTTTTTGTCCTTCACTATTTGTTGTATTAAATCGATTGAGTATGATTAATTCTATCTCGTGTATTGAATCCGCGCCCCCTAGTTCGATGGTTTGCATTGTTTGAATCTTGACTAGTCAGTTTAGGAACTCTTCTGGATTTCATTTTTAGACCAAATCTCTTGCCAACCATTCCTTTTAGGTTGTTTCAGTAATGCTTCGATTCGTCTGTCCTAGCTCTTTTAGGAATAATACTAAGTTAATCTGAGCCAGTGCATGGACATGAATCATTTTAGTTCAATTTTTAGCTTAAGGCTGCCCTAATTAGTCACGACCTCCTAAAATACACTTGCTTAACTAGTCTAACTTAGGTGGTTAGTTTCTTAAACAATTGACTAACTCTTAAAAGAAATTTGTTGCTTAAGATAATTAATTTAGGTTTCATTAACTGAACAAATCATCTAACCTAAATTTAAAGAACCAAGTCAATTAATCTTATTTAAGTCAATTAAACTAGGATTAAGTTGATAATACATATTAGCCTTAATTAACTAAGGAACCTAACTAGGTTTAATTAATTAGAGTCAATAGTCAACCCCAAGCAAGTTAACCCTAGTTACCTAGTGGTAATTTCAGGGGCTTCAAAGGATATATTAGGAATCCTAGGTGAAGGAATCTTGGGTGTAACAACCCAAGAACCTTCTAGAACTAGAAAATCAGATTTTGTTAGGATAAAATAGTAATTGTAAGGGCTGGAATTTTCTAGAATGAGGGCAGCTGTCCCTAAAAATAAGGTTGACAGCTGCATTTGTATTTTTTTAGCTTATTGGATAAGGAATATTCTAAGCATATCCTATGCATAATTACCTTATTTACTAAAAAGGGCTTTTTTATATTTTTATAATGTTCAGTAATTATTTCAAATCATTTTCATGCACAAATGACATTTTTATTATTTATTAATTATTTTTATAAATTATTTTATTAATTTAATTAGGTATTTGAAATCTAGCCCCTTTTTAATTAATTCCGAACCTAGCCTAACCCATCAGCCTAGCCCAATACACTAAGCCCAGTACCCAAATTCCCATACCCGTCCAACCAGACCCATACCCGTCATAATTAACCCACCCGACCTAAAAATCTAATCCCAACCGTTGATCTCTCGAGAACAACAACTCTCAAACACCTTACCCCTTTTAAATTATACCAAACACCCCTAACCCCTCTCATTCACCCAAACCTGCCGCCTCTGTATTCTCTCATCTCTTCCTCTTCTCCTCTCAAAACCCTAAGCCGCTGTCACCCAAAATCACTCCCCTAATCCCGCCTCTGATGAGATTCCCTCCTTATCTCCTTACCATATTGGCCTCTCCTCCCTACTGGCTACCCGTTGATGGTGTTACATGATTGTTTGCCTAATTTGCAAGCAGAACTAAACCAAAATTGGTTCAAATCCTTAACTTGCTGCTTATTTCGTTTGTGTTCATCACTTGCTCTTTGTAAGTACGATTAATTTCCGTATCTCACTGATTCGTATTTAAACCCTAAAAGTTAGGGTTTTCATATCCTCTTTTGGTTCGAATAAAAACTGGTTCAAGCCTAATTTTAAGTACTATCCCGTCTATATTCGTTATATTATGCATGAATCTGCTTATTTTATTCGATTTGTTTTACTTACCCTAAATAAGGGGTTCAGACCCTTTTCCATTTGAACCAGATCTGGTTCGATTATGTGCTTCTCTTGAGTAATTTCTGGTCTATGTTCATCACATGCAATATTTAGTTGATTGTCTTTATTTTTTGCCGATTTTATGGGGCATACTTAAAACTAGGGTTTTTAACCATCTTTAATCGAACCAGATTTGGTTCGAATCTTATGTTTTCCTTAATAACTCTCTAGCTATGTTCTTTTTATTAAAAGAAATGATTCTTCGCCTTTATTGCTCTATCAATTTGTGTTTACTTAAAATTAGGGGTTTTCAGATCTTAGTAGAATCAAATATAGGTCGATTCTATTTTTGAATAAGACTCCTATCTAGGTTCATTATGTGATATTTGTGTTGATTTTATGGTTCTCCTTTTGAACATCCTTTTGTCTACATTATGTACCTTATTTTTACTGCCGATTCTAGGGTTTGAAATTTTCTACTGATTTCCATTTACTCTTACCTTTTGTTGGCCCATGTCACTGAATGGGTTTTGAAGATTGAAAAATATTGACAAGTTGAGCCAGGTCCATAAAATCATACACACCTGAACGGAGCAGTTGGCACAAGAATCATACAAGCATAAGAGATATCAGTGATTGCTGAGTATCAAAGAACTAAGAGGATGTATCCTAATACGAAAAGATTTCAAACTAATGTAGATGAAAGAAGTTGAATTCAGCAAGGACAAAAACAAAGGAAGGAAGTTGAGTTTGATAAGAACTTGTTCTCCCAAGTAGAATTGGACCATAACTCAACAACTAACTTTATAAATACTCAAAGTATTACTGCTGAAATTGACGACACACAAAGACGCACAAAGACTAAATTGAATCAAGTTCTGTAAGCAAAATTCCTAGGTTATTTGCAAGCAAAATTATTGTGCAAAGACTACAGTTCAACTAGAAGAAACAGTTCATTCGTTTATCATTGAGTTTAGTTGGTTGTAGTAGGAGTTTTAACATTGTATCTTTTCAGTATTCTTAGAAGCAAATTGCAATAGGTACACACTGTGCAAGTTAGAGTTAGCTTGACGTCTGTAGAAATTGGCTAGAGGCTAGTTGATACAAAGAGGATTAGAGTTAGTCCTAGGATTACAAAAGAGTTTATTTTGTAAGTCCGTTTGACTCAGAGTTTTTAGTGAAGTGTTTGAGCAAATCCTACTGAGGAGTAGGTCGTGTTCACCTTTTGAGCCAGGTATTTTTCCATGTAAAAATATCTGTGTCTTTACTTTACTGCTTTATTATTCTGCAAATAGTAGTAAGTAGTACACCAAGAAGAACCAGGTTCTTCTTATCAGACAACACTCGAAAATTGGGTACTGCACAATTAACTTATAATATTGTGTAGTATTGACGTTTAAAACATCAATTGGTATCAGAGCGGGTTATCCTTGAAATGTCTAACACCTTGGAAAAGATCAAGATGAGTGCACCACCTAGGAATTTGGAAGGTTAATCAACTGCAAGACCACCACTCTTCTACCAGTACTATTCTTGGTGGAAGAATAGAATAAATGACCACCTTATTGGAGAGGACTATGAACTCTGGGACATAGTCACTGATGGAACACTTGCAACAATGAAGAAAACTGGTGAAGGTGAAGATGTACCTAAGACTAGGGCTGACTGCACGGCTGAAGATCTGAAGAAATGGGAGAAGAATGCCAAAGCAAAGAAGTGGCTAGTGTATTGATTAGGACCAGATGAATACAATAGAATCCAAAGTTGTACCACTACCAAAGAAATCTGGGATACTCTACAAGTAGCTCATGAAGGAACAACTCAAGTGAAGAGGTCTAAAGGTACACTACTATACTCTCAGTATGAAAACTTCACTATGAAAGAACGAGAGACAATTCAAGAAATGTACACAAGGTTCACAACCTTGACAAATGAACTTAAGTCTCTTGGAAGAATCATACTTTAAGAAGACAAGGTACAGAAGATCTTGACAAGGATTCTGCCTATCTCCTGGGAAAGCAAGATCACTGCTATCCAGGAATCCAAAAATATGGCAACCCTTAGACTGGATGAGCTGATTGGGAACCTCACTGCCTATGAACTCAGAAGGCAAACCATGAAGATGGGTGCCCCAAATAAGGAGAGAAGTCTAGCACTGAGTATCACCGAGGGAGCTGATCTGGAGGAGGATGAGGTGGCCATGATAACCAAAGAATTCAGAAACTTTCTCATGAGGAAGAAGGGCATCTCCAGGGGAGGAAACTCGAACAAGGCAAAGGCACCAGAAAGGTCAGCTAATGAGGGATGCTATAAATGTGGAAAGACTGACCATCTCATTAAAAATTGTCCTCAGTGGGATGTAGAGTGGAAAAAGGAAAGATATGAGTGAAGGAACATGTTCAACCAAAGATAAACACAACAAAAGCTATGGTTGCTGCTTGGGGGGAAAGTTCAGATGAAGAATCAGAAGATGGTGAGACAGAAGATCAGGCTCTCATGGAAATTGGAGAATCTTATGAGGAGACTTATGAAGAACCAGAGGTAAATATCTCACAACTTAAAACTAAAATAAAGTTTTTATCTAAGGAGAAACTCTCTAAGTTGCTACTTGACTTCATAGATGATTCTGAGGAAACAACCAAAGAGAAGGATCAACTATCTAAAGAGTGTGCAATGATAAAAGCAAAATGCATGAATCTAGAGATAAGGGTCAGTGAATCTGAAAAGAAAAACACTGTCTTGATGAATCAGGTTCATCCACTCAAAACTGAGATTCTAGAGCTAAAATCTGGAAAGTCAAAGTTAAGACTAGGATCCAGTAAAAAGGTAGTTGATCACTCTCATGTCATGTTAGAAGAAAATGTAGGAAAATTAAAAGATAAGATGTATGCCAAATACGAGCAAATAAGAACTCTTAATGAACAACTTGGAAAAGTCAAACATGAATTAGACCAAACTTGTAAATGAAATAAATCCTCTGACGCCCTAATATGGCTTCAAGAGAATCATAGTAGCAACAGGAGAGGGATTGCCTTTGGAAGTCAATTGCCCAAGTGGGATACCAAAAGCAAGTATCTCACTCTCCCTGAGAATAAAATCTACACCCATTGTGGTAAGACAGTGCACTACAAATATGAGTGTACTGCAAAAGAGCAGGCCAATCGAAGAAATGAGAGGTTTGTAAAAAGGAAAAACTAGCTACCAAATTGGGCCAGAAAAAATTTGATTCATCCATTCTCTCATAGAAAAGGACCCAAACTAGTTTGGGTTCTTAAGACTAACCCCTGATTCTTTTTAGGTTCAAGTGAGAAGAGGCAGTCAAATTTGGTATTTGGATAGTGGCTGCTCAAAGCATATGACTGGGAACATAGAACATTTCCTTTCACTTGAAAGTCTCAAAAGAGTAAATGTCTCCTTTGGAAACGGAAAGAAAGGTGAAATTATTGGGGTTGATAAGGTAGGTAAGGATGACACACAATCCATTGAACATGTGTATCTTATAGATGGCTTGAAATATAGCCTGATCAGTGTATCACAACTGTGTGACAGAGATAACCTGGTTGCTTTTACTTCCACAAAATGTTTTGTGATTAATCTGCTTACTGACAAGATTGTTTTGTAGGGAAAAATAATGAATAAAATCTATGTCATAGACTTGTCCACACTGTCTGAAAATGAACTCACTTGCCTAAGTGTGTTGGACAGTGATCCCCTCCTGTGGCACAAACGACTTGGTCATGCGAGTCTAACTCAGCTTAACAAACTAGTCTCTAAGGACTTAGTGGTAGGACTTCCTAACATTAAGTTCAAGGAAGACAAATTTTGTGAGGCATGTACCAGGGGGGAACAGGTAAGGTCCTCTTTCAAAAGTAAGAAAATGGTCAGTACCACCAAGACGTTGGAACTGGTTCATATGGATCTATGCTGTCCTATGAGAACTTTAAGTAGAGGTGGTAAGAGATATGTGATGGTGCTAGTTCATGATTTTTCAAGTTTCACTTGGACCTTATTCCTGTCATCTAAGGATGAAGCATTTGATATGTTCACCTCATTTATTAAGAAAATTCAAAATCAATTGGGACATTAACTGGCATCAATAAGATCTGACCATGGTACTGAATTTGAGAATATTAAATTTGCTGAGTTCTGTGATGAACATGGTGTTAATCATAATTTCTGCTCCTAGAACCCCACAGCAAAATGGGATTGTTGAAAGGAAAAACAAAACTCTTGAAGACATGGCAAGAACCATGCTTCTATCAAGCAAACTACCTCACAGCTTCTAGGGAGAAGAAATTAACACTGCATGCTACATTATTAATAGATGCATGACCAGACCTCTGGTAGAGAAAACTCCCTATGAATTACTTAAAGGGAGAAAGCCCAACATATCCCATCTTAGGGATTTTGGATGCAAGTGTTATGTGCATAATAATGGCAAAGATTCTCTAGGAAAATTTGATCCCAGAAGTGATGAGGGAGTGTTATTGGGATATTCAACACATAGCAAAGCTTATAAAATATACAATAAAAGAACTATGTGTGTAGAAGAAAGTGTACATGTTGTCTTTGATGAAACTAACACTTTATCTGAGAGACAAGAACCAGAAGATGAGGAGCTTGGACTGGTGGGGAGAAATGACCACATTGAAGCACCTATGGAAGATGGAATAGGTGATGGACCAGGTTCAACAAACCCACACAACTTGACAGAGGGAATTCTACATGGAAATACTGGCCCTGATCCTGTTCCACAACTACAAGACAACACGGAACAATCCAGAAGTGAACAACTGGTACTCAAACCACATAGATATCAGAGTTCTCACCCTCTTGAGAACATCATAACAAACTTGAGCTCTGGAATCAAAACGAGATCCTCCTTGAAAAATCTGTGCACGTTTGATGCATTTCTATCCTTGATTGAACCAAAGAACATTGCTGAAGCCCTGCAAGATACTGATTGGGTAACAGCCATGCAAGAAGAGCTGAATCAATTTTGAGAGGAGTCAAGTATGGAACTTGGTACCCAGGCCACTAGACAGATCAGTAATTAGCACCAAGTGGGTATTCAGGAACAAGCTCGATGAGGATGAAACTGTTACAAGAAATAAGGCTAGATTGGTTGTTCAAGGATACAGTCAAGAAAAGGGAATTGACTATGATGAGACCTTTGCTGCTGTGGCAATATTAGAGGCAATTAGACTTCTTATAGCATTTGCTGCACACATGGAATCCACTCTTCATCAGATAGATGTAAAGAGTGCCTTTCTTAATGGCTATTTGAAGGAAGATGTATTTGTAAAACATCCTCCTAGTTTTGAAAGTAAAGAGTCACCTAATCATGTATATAAACTTGACAAGGCTCTCTATGGTCTCAAGCAAGCGCCTAGAGCTTGGTACGAGAGATTGTCAAAATTCCTGCTGGAACATGGGTACAAACGAGGCAAGATAGAAAGTACTTTGTTCCTAAAGAAAAGGGGAAAAAATCTTCTGATTGTGCAAATATATGTTGATGATATCATATTTGGGGCAACTACTGAAAAGCATAGCAAGGAATTTGCTACATTAATGGGGAGTGAATTTGAAATGAGTATGATGGGTGAACTAACCTTCTTCTTAGACTTGCAGATCAAACAAACTCCACATGGCACAATGATACATCAACAGAAGTACGTGAAAGAACTCCTCAAGAAATTCAAAATAGAGGATTCAAAGGAGATAGATACCCCAATAGCCACAACTACAAAATTGGATGTGGATGAACCTGGTTCATCCGTTGATCAGAAGACATACAGAGGGATGATTGGGTCTCTACTCTATCTTACTGCAAGTAGACCTGATATTCTGTTCAGTGTGGGATTATGTGCTAGGTTTCAAGCCAATCCAAAGGAGTCTCACCTCACTGCAGTAAAAAGAATTTTAAGATATCTGAAGGGAACCACTGATCTGTGCCTTTGGTAACCTAAAGGTAGTAATTTTGACCTTGTAGGATATGCTGATCCTGATTATGCAGGTTTTCTGGTTGACAAGAAAAGTACTTCAGGCATGGCTCACTTTTTGGGATCCTGCCTTGTCTCTTGGGCCACCATGAAACAAAATTCAGTAGCCTTGTCTACTGTTGAGGCTGAATATGTGGCTGCAGCCTCTTGTTGTGCCCAGTTGCTATGGATCAAGAAATAACTCCTGGACTTTGGTATAGATGTGGGATGCATTCCTATTTACTGTGATAACACTAGTACAATCAGTATGACTAATAACCCGGTTCATCACAAGAGAACTAAGCACATAGATGTTAGGCACCATTTCCTGAGGGATAACTATGAAAAGGGAATGATCTCAATCGAATTCTATGCTACTAATTGTCAAATTGATGATATATTTACCAAAGCATTGAGTAGGGAGTATTATGAGAGAAACATGCTTGAATTAGAGATGATTAAGATCACCTAATCGAAAAACACAATTGAAAAAAAAAGGAAGTTTTTTTGGCTAGAAAATTTTAATTAGGTACATAATAAATTAATCATTGCTCAGTACTATGTCTTTATTGCCATACTCTTCTTCCATGTATTAATATGATTCCCTAGTCACTAATGATATTTATCTATCTTTGTGAATTGAGGCAAAATAAAGGTTTTTAACAGGATGAACCTGGTTCATCCATGCTGGTTTACGTGACTGACAAGGTACATTCTCATCTCCATATATGTATTAATTCAAGTACAGTCATACATGAGTAGGACTCTATCCATTTATGGTTCAAATTCAATTCTCGTACTTACCCAAATAATGAACCAGTTTCAAGAAGTCCCGTCTCAATTAATTAGCCTAGTTTTAGGGGGAAAGTAACTGTCTAATCAATGTCCAATCACTGATAGTTCTTAATCGATTAGGATCCTACTTGATTAGTACACTTCTGCTGAAATCTCCCCAGCCACAAGTTATAAATAGGCCATCATTACTCATTGTGCATAAAACACCAGTTGAACCTTGTTCAACTCACTCAACTCAAAATCCGTACTGCCTTTTATTTTCTTCTCTCTCTAACCAAATCAAAATCATGTCGTCTCCTCCACCAGCTTCTTCTGACTCATCCCCAAATGGAGATTATGATGGGGAAAACTATGAATATAATTCAAACTCTCCCTCAGTCTATAGTTTCGAGTCTCTTGAAAAATCATCAACCCCAGAACACTCTACAATCCCTGAACCCACACCAAACCCTACCTAGCCCCAAAAACCCGTCGTGTTATGGTTCTTGCACGTAAATCTGTGGCTTCTTGTTCAAGAGAAAAATTCTTGGAAGAATTGTTACGTGCTGAGGAAGGCTCTAAACCAGAATCATCCAATGATTCATTCAAATCAACCAATGAAGACGGAGCACCTGGTTCATCCAGTGCTGAGAAAGGTAATGCTGAAGTTACCTCTGATTTAAATTCTGCTGAGAATCAATTTATGTTGGTGGGGTCTGTGGTGGATGTGGAAGTGCCAAGAAGGAAATGAAAATTTGGGAAAGAGAAAATTCTTGAGAACGAGGGTGAAGTAGATGTGAGGGGATCCGGGGAGGATTGTACCACACTTGAAATTTGTGGCCCCATTCTTGAAATCTTGAAGAAGATGTCATGGTTTTAGGGGGAACTACTGAAGTTGAAGAAGCAGCTGCTGGGTTGGAGAAGTTAATGAAGGAAATAGATGAACATGTTTCTTCTGGGGAAGAAACTTTGGCTGAAAGACTAAAGAAGTTGGGGGACTCATAAAACCCCAAGAAGAGAAGGACTCCAAAGTCCAGAAAGTCTAAAGCCTCAATTCCTTCAAAGAAAAGGAAGAATGCTGATTCTGTTGGTGCACCTGTTCCTAGGGTACGTGTGACGAGAAATACTATACGAGAAGAGGAAGAGAAATTGGAAAAAGCTCTGCAAGAGAGAAAAAGAAAGAAGGCAGAGAAGGGGAAAGCAAAGTTAGGGGAACATGTTATTGTTGACGACGAAGAGTGGTTGGACCTGGTCCAACAAGAAGAGGAGGCTACTCCAGTGGTTATCAAAACTCCCAGTCCCAAAAACGCTAAGAATTCTTCAAAGAAGTTAGCTACTGTGTGCATTACCACTGGGAGTACTGCTTCAAGGACAAGGTCTAAGATAAAGAAGGTGAAGAAAGTACAGATTATTGAGAGGGATGATGATCCAGAATGGAGTGGAGAGGAAGAGAAGGAGGTTGGAGAAATGTCGATCGACAGAGTTTCCATGTTTGGCAAGAGAAAAATCTTGAAAGGGTAATTGTTGAAGGATTTGGAGGAGCCTGGAATGAGGTATTTACTGGATTTTCTAACAGCATAGGGTTGGAAGGACATGGTCCTTCGTATGGAAGGCATGCTAGTCAGAAATGAGGTTGTGGAGTTCATGGGGAATGCCACAGTCATTGGAGGCAGGGTCACCTCATTGGTCAAGGGAGTTGAAGTCTCCTTTGATGCTCAAGAATTGGGAGTCATTCTAGACATTCTAGCTGAGGGTTATGAAGACTACACGAGGCAGAGATGGCCGTGTTTATATGGAATGGCCTCACCTCTCAATATCACCAGATTTTTCTGCGACAATGAGAAGGAGATTGAACCTAGGGCTGTGTACATGAGTTAGATGAAGTCTGAGCACAAGCTGTTCTATGAATTTGTGATCAAGTTCCTGCTGCCCAGACAAGAACGAAGACACACTGCTAACTACATGGATTTAACCCTTATGGAGTGTCAGTACAGAGGCAAGCAGATTAATTGGCCAGCTTTTATCATCCAGCTCTTAGACTGAGTGGTGAATGGCACCAAAGTGCATGCGATCCCTTATGGCTTTATTTTGACTACCGTTCTTGCTCATTTTGGAGTTCCTACAAAGAAGGCTGAGATGGCTATTGCTAAGGATTTCTTTGGGAAGGACACTCTGTTGTCTTGTGATTATACTGTCAATGCCCCGGCAGATGAACCTGGTTCATCTCCAAAGCTACTAATCAACAGCAAAGTCTGTACTCTGGTGCAAGAAAGCGAGTTAAAGGATATGGAGATCCTTCGATTGAGGTCTCGCTTAATTGAGGTAGAAGCTGAGCGTGATGCTCTCAAAGCTGAGTTAGAAAGGGGGAAGGAGAAAAATGAGGGTGTTTCAAACCAAATGTTGTCCCTTCTACAAACCAAGAACCCAACCTCATCTGCACCCTCCCAGCCTTAGGAATGTCCAGTGCTACCCCCTCCAAACCTATCAAGTGTCCAGTTCGGGACAGTGTCTAGTTTTTGTTTCAATTTTTATCTGTTTTTCTTGTGTTTTGGCTGTTTTGATTTTAATCTGTTTTGGTGCTGATCCCTGTTAATCAATGAAAGCTTGTTGTTTTGAAAAATGTCTCAATTTCTTATTTAGCTAACATTATTAGTTTCTTGTGATGATTAATCATGTTCGCACCTTTAGTTGCCTAAATTGGCCATGAGTGAGAATTAAAAATTGGTAAGTATCATTTTGCAACTTTTCGATGATGCCAAAAGGGGGAAGATGTGTTGTGGTTTGCTGGTTCAAAATTTTTAAAAAGTGATATTTATAACCTAATGAACCTGGTTCTCAATGGTTAATGCTTAAAAATATACAAAGTGTTTGAAGCGTATACATGATAAAACCACAGAGTTTGTCATCATCAAAAAGGGGAATTTGTTGGCCCATGTCACTGAATGGGTTTTGAAGATTGACAAATATTGACAAGTTGACACAGGTCCATCAAATCATACACACCTGAACGGAGCAGTTGGCACAAGAATCGTACAAGCATAGGAGATATCAGTGATTTCTGAGTATTAAAGAACTAATAGGATGTCTCCTAATACGAAAAGATTGCAAACTGATGTAGATGAAAGAAGTTGAATTCAGCAAGGACAAAGACAAAGGAAGGAAGTTGAGATTGATAAGAACTTGTTCTCCCAGGTAGAATCGGACAAGAACTCAACAGCTGACTTTATAAATACTCAAAGTATTACTGCTGAAATTGACGACACAAAAAGACACACAAAGACTAAATTGAATCAAGTTCTGTAAGAAAAATTCCCAGGTTATTTGCAAGCAGAAGTATTGTGCAAAGACTACAGTTCAACTAGAAGAAACAGTTCTATTCGTTTATCATTGAGTCTAGTTGGTTGTAGTAGGAGTTTTAACATTGTATCTTTTCAGCTTTCTTAGAAGAAAATTGCAATAGGTACACACTGTTCAAGTTAGAGTTAGCTTGACCTCTGTAGAAATTGGCTAGAGGCTAGTTGATACAAAGAGGACTAGAGTTAGTCCTAGGATTACAAAAGAGTTTATTTTGTAAGTCCGTTAGACTCTGAGTTTTTAGTGAAGTGTTTGAGCAAATCCTACTGAGGAGTAGGTCGTGTTCACTTGAGCCAGGTGTTTTTCCACGTAAAAATATCTGTGTCTTTACTTTACTGCTTTATTATTCCGCAAATAGTAGTAAGTAGTACACCAAGAAGAACCAGGTTCTTCTTATTAGACATCACTCGAAAATTAGGTACTGCATAATTAACTTATAATATTGTGTAGTATTGACGTCTAAAACATCACCTTTCTTGTATGATGTTGATGTTTTCTTTATTTCCATTAAACTAACCATGCTTCCATTATTTCCTTACCTTATTTGCTTTGAGACTGCCTGTTAATAGATACTTTCCTTATTTTGAGTTGTACTCGCCTGATTACACGCTGTTATGACTGTTAATTAATTGAACCCCGTCTTATTTTCATTCCTTATTTGTGTATGCTTGATTGATTCCCTTATTTGTCTGCTTAATTTCATGCTATTTAAACCCCTTCTCCCTCCCCTCTTAGATAGACTCAAACTCTTACACTCTCTCAAAAACATAAGCGCTCTTGTTCTGATTATGTGCTAATTGTCTCTGGTTTTGGCTGGCTGAAAGCCAAGGCCAAGTTATTCTGGAACTTAACTGCCGTGGCATACATACTTGCTTTCCTACTTAACTGGTATGCCTGAACCCTTTGTAATTTCATTCTTTATGCTTTGCTCGACTAGCATGCTTTAATTCTCAGTATGAATCTGTCCTTCACATGATTCTATGATCCCATCGACTGACACTGTTAATTTAGTATTAAGTTGTTTTGAATAATATGAATCCTCTCATAACTTAGCCTAAGGTTTGATTTGTTTCATGCACTAATCTTACACCTGTTCTTAACTTTGCATTCCCCGGGATTCTATAAATATGTAATCAATTAGTTGTTGCTTAACTCATGTGCCTTGTCTGCTTAATTCATGTGTTTGGTCAGTTTAGTTGTTGCTGCCTAATTGCTTCTCTGATTAATTCATGATTGTCTTAAGTACTAGCATGCGTATTTAACTTAACTAGGCTTCAATTTATTTGAGATATGTGTTTGAACATGAATTATGTTTGTTTTTCTTGGTGCAGTTCTGCCTGCAACTTTATGTTCTGAATCTTGTTTCTTCTGAAATCAACTGTTTTAAAACCTTCCCCTTCTCCCTTTTCATATACTTATTTTAAAACCCCACTCCTAGTCCCTTAGGTTCTCAACCACTCCAGTGTGAGCACTACCTAGGGTCCACATGAGACTCCTATAAACTCTGACATGCTGGGGGATGGTTTTCCAATCTCTTATGAATTGCTTTCTGAATGTGCGATTTTGGTGTGAGAATTTCCTTGGGTCCCTTGAGGCCCTTGGGAACTTTGAAACACTAGAAACCTATTTCCAACGGACTGTGGAGGAATCACTGTGATGTTGTTATGGTGGAAGGTCTGGTTCCCAAGTTTATTTGGGGTTGTGGAGGCTCCCTATAGTGTAACTATTACTATTATGTAATTCATGATATTATGGGCTTTAATAACTCTGTAATAACAGATATGGAAATATTTAGTGAAGCTGGGGGGGGGGGGGTTACTTACATCTTTTATTAAAACTAGGTAGAAATCCTGCCTATAGGATTTAATTATGCTGATTGAACCATGTGAGTTTTATGTGGTGTTTAGAAATCATGCTTATAGGACTTTCATAATCATTTTGATTATGTGTTTTTACATTTTTGCATTCTAGAGATCCTGCTTATAGGACTTTCGTCTAATTCTGTACGTTAGAAATTCTGTTCATAGGGTTTATACATGTTTTCAACAAATGTGCATTAGCAATCATGCATATAGGACTTTGTTGTTTGAGATAATTATCTTTCCTGGCAATCTGTTTAAATTCTGCCCATATACGGTTAATAGAAATCATGCATATAGGACTAAAATTAGTTTCAAACTTAGAAATCTTGCCTATAGGGTTTAAATCAATCCTACGATAGATATCATGCCTATAGGACTAAAATCAGTTTCAAACTTAAAAATCTTGCCTATAAGGTTTAAGTCAATTCATCATTTAGAAAGCATGCCTATAGGATTGAAAAAGGAATAAAACCTATCTCTATAGATTAAAATCCGTGCTACACCTAGAAATCATGCCTATAGGTCTGTAATTAATAAGTTCAAAGATATCCTGCCCATAGGATCCTGTTGGTCGATTCTGAATTCACNACTATGTGATTACTATGGTGTGTTTAGAAATCCTGCCTATAGAACTTTCCTGATCAATTTTGATTCTGTGTTTTTACATTTTTTCATACTATAGATCCTGCTTATAGGACTTTCGTTTAATTCTGTACATTAAAAATCCTGTTCATAGGGTCTATACATAGTTTCAACAGATGTGCATTAGCAATCATGCCTATAGAATTGTTTGAGATAATTATCTTTCCTGGCAATCTGTTTAAATTCTGCCCGTATACGGTTAATAAATATAATTCCTATAGGACTAATATTAGTTTCAAACATTGAAATCTTGCCTATATGGTTTAAATCAATCCTGCGATAGATATCATGCCTATAGGACTAAAATCAGTTTCAAACTTAGAAATCTTGCCTACAGGGTTTAAGTCAATTGAGCATTTAGAAAACATGCCTATACGATTAAAAAAGGAATAAAACCTACCTCTATAGATTAAAATCTGTACTATACCTAGAAATCATGCCTATAGGTCTGTAATTAATAAGTTCATAGATATCATGCCCATAGAATCTTGTTGGTCGATTCTGAATTCACTCGCTATTGTCAATCACTTAGGAAATATGTTTGTAGGACTTAATAATGATCTTGGGGTTATAATTGTGACATATTACTACCTGAAGTGCCCAGATTCATGCTGAATAAAACTAGTAGGCAAACAAATAGGTCGTAATGCTCGCCTTAATAAAAATGTCTCGGCATTCTGTTTTACCACATAGATATTCTGCCTACAGGATTCCAAAGTTAATAAAGTTTGCGTGTTGTAATGACCCGACCAGTCGTTTTGTGTTCTAAGACTCTGTGCCCCTAAATGAGACTTCCCGTAGTTGCTTCTACCGATTTATATCTTGTTGGGATCGGTGGTTCGAGGTTTGGAGTGGTATAAGGACACTTAGATCCTTAAGGTCGGCCTTAAAGGCCAAGTTTGACTTCGGTCAACATTTTTTGTAAGCGACCTCAGAATCGAGATTCGAAGGTTTCGATAGGTTCGTGTGATGATTCCGGACTTGGGCGTCTGTTCAAAACAAGTTTTAGATGACCCGAGGGCGTTTTGGCGCCTAATAGTGAATTAAGGTTTCCTTATGTTTAAACTTGAGGTTTGGAACATGTTTTTGTGTTATCGAGATCCAAACGGAATTATGAAACTAGGAATAGTTGCGTTATGTCATTTTATGACTTGCTTGCAAAATTTGGTGTCATTCCGAGTAGTATTGAAAGTGAATTCAAGAACTTAAAGTTCTTAAGTTTGACCCAATAGGTTTTGGGGTATGATTTTTAGATCTAGCTTAGTTTCAGATGTTCCGAAGGCTCGAGCGAGTCCGTACTATGATTTAGGACTTATTGGTATATTTGGACAGGGTCTCAGGTGGGCCCAGATGCCATTCAGGCATCGAGCGAAGCAAAAACCAGCCTTAAATCGCTGTTGGTGCACCAGATCTGGTGTGACTGCACCTGCGGAGGTCAAGTCGCAGGTGCGAGACCACTTTTGCGGTCCCAGCCTCGCAGGTGTGACTCCTGAGGGAGCTGCCCATTCCCGCAGATGCGGACCCCTTTCTGCAAAACCGGAGCCGCAGGTGCGGACTCCGCTCCGCAGGTGCGAATCCAGACCACCTTCCCCTTCTTCGCAGATGCGAGAATTTTCTCACAGATGCGAGACCCTAGGTGCGGTCCTCAAGCTGTAAGTGCGAAAAGCCTGTAGGCAGCGAGTTTCGTTTTAAATACGGGACTTAGCCATTTTTGAACACTATTCTTCATCTTTGGGCGATTTTGAGAGCATGCAAGGAAGGTATTCGACCGAGCTACTGTAAGGTAAGTAATTCGTACTATAAATTTAGCTTAATACTTGAATTCTTAGGTAGATTAACACATCAAATTAGTGGAAATCATGGGTTTAGAGTAAAACCTAGGTTTTTGAAAAAATGGGAAATTACCAAGAAAATTGTTAGGGAATCATACAAAAAATATATAATATTGATCCTTAGGCCATGTGTGATAGTTTCCTTCAAATATTTTCGGAATCCGAGCATGTGGGTCCGGAGGTGTATCTTAGGATTTTCCCAATTTAGGTTGAAATGATCATTTAAGTAGGAGAATTAAGGACTTTGGAGTATAGACTGATTTGTTTATGCAATATTTGACTAGTTTCGAGTCCTTGGGCGACGAATTTGGAGTTTCGGGGATTCTTGACCCGGGAAGTAGACTTGACGCGAGGTAAGTCTCCTTTCTAACCTTCTAAGAGGGAATTTTCCCCATAGGTAAATTAAATGATTATGTGTTATTGTTTGTGGGGGACTACGTACGTGCGAGGTGACGAGAGCCCGTGCGTAGTGACTATTATTGTTATGTCCGGGTAGTTAGGCCCACACCATGCCATGTGAATTCTATTAACTTGAGTTATATGCTTTGTAATTTCATTTTATGCAACCTTGTTTCAAGAAAATCGAGAATTTGGTGTTTTAAAAGAATTGTTATTTGGAAGGATTGAAAGAAAGATTTTGTGTTTGCATGCGATCGCTTCACAATTTATATCCCGCGAGCAGAGTGATTCTTTCCCCTACTCTCATAGGAGCGGGCCGTACGCCACAACAGGTTAATAGATGCATCTATGGTTTGCTCCATTCGACCCTTCGGCAGTGCACAATTATTATTATTATGTTGGCCCATGCCGGATGTCCTTATTC
>ML410189.1:0-7500 GCA_005239525.1 Nicotiana knightiana
TTTCATCTTCCTAGAGGCCCAAATGGATGTCCACGTGTCAAATGACGTGGCACGCCAAGTCAATTGGAAGAGCCAGTAGGATCATGTCACATGTCAAAATGACAAGGCATGTCAAGTCACATTAAAAGGCCAATGAAATCGCGCCACGTGTGCAAGTGACATGTTCTGAGCAATCAAATTACGGCTATGTCACACTTCAATTTGATTGGTCGGAAAGAATTTGTTCTTATCACAACTCCTCCCTCCCACAACTATAAATAAGGGTCTTCATAACCCAGAAAAGACACCAGAAGTTATAACAAGAAGTAAGAGGGAGCTCGTGAATCAAACCCTGCGGATTTCTCTAAAAGCTACAAGCATTCAAGTGTTTTAAGGATTAAAAGATCAAGACGAAGATTCAAGAACAAGCTGCAAGCCCTTGGATTAAAAGTACGTCAAGATCAAGATCAAGCTTCAAGCACTTGGACTAAAATCAAATAAAATTCAAGATTAAGCTCGAAAACTCTTTAATTTACAGTTGAAAAGAAGAATCAGAGGATTCATAGAGATTGTAACAGTCATATATTCGAAATTAAATACTACGATTGTTGCGATATTTTTCAGCTTGATTATATTTTCTCGACGCAATTTATTGTCTACAAATTCTAGCACGCCCAGTAGGACTATCTCTACCTCTCATCTCAACTTTTCAATCACCAAAGTTCAAGAACAATGAAATGGCTTCCAGGAAAATCAACTCCAGTTCAATTTCCGCCAAGGCTGCTAATTCCAGGTTCTATGCTGATGTGAAAAACATACTCGAAGTTACCTTTGGAAGCTTTGGACAAGTTACGAGGAGCAAAGCAAGCTCGTTAGGACAACAAGCACCCCAAGTGTCGTCCGCATCTACCCCTGTTTTTGGATCTTCATCCTCAAAAGGATTAAGATCTTCCACATATGCACCCGAAGGAGGAAGCGATGCTGCTGAAAATATCAAGAAAACTCGTGCTCTGCTTGACCTCTCCGGATCCAAGAACTCTGTTGTGAAGGAAGATGATGACGCTTCAAGTGATGGATCCTCCCCACTTACACCACATAGAGTGAGCCAATCAAGGATCAATCTGTGTGAAAATCCATGCTATTCTCCATCGTCCATGACAATCATGCAAGCCATGGTGATAAACACGTCATCTGTGGAGTAGCAGTTGGCAAACTTGACGGAAGCAATCGCTGGCTTGACCAATAGCATGCAAAATCAAGATGCTAAAATCGATAAACTAACAGATATGGTGGGAATGTTGATGGAAGAAGAATCCACCCATGCACCTGGAAAACTCCCAGAAGTTCAAAAGGTTAATGCTCCCCCACGACAAGTTGCATCCACTAAGGAAATTCCAGTCTCTTCGAAAGGCATGATTCCAATAAATCAACTAAAGGAGTTTATTGAAGGGACTATAAGAAACAAATATGAAGTTTCTTCCAAGTCCTCCTTTACCTACGCAAAGTCCTACACTTCAAGGATCAATATGTTAAAGTTGTCTGCTGGCTATCAACCTCCGAAATTTCAACAGCTTGATGGCAAAGGCAATCCAAAGCAATATGTGGCGCACTTCGTTGAGACATGCAACAATGCTGGGACTTATGGAGATTACCTCGTCAAACAGTTTGTCCGCTCATTAAAAGGAAATGCTTTTGATTGGTACACGGACCTCCAGGCTGGATCTGTTGATAGCTGGGATCAACTAGAGCAAGAATTCCTCAATCGCTTATATAGCACGAGACGTATTGTGAGTATGATAGAACTCACAAGTACCCGTCAATGGAAGAGTGAACCAGTTATCGACTTTATCAATCGTTGGAGGAATGCAAGCATCAACTTTAAAGACATGCTTAGTGAAACTTGTGGCATAGAGATGTGAATCCAAGGAATGCATTGGGTATTGAGCTACATCTTGCAAGGTATCAAGCCTAGCACATTTGAAGAACTTGCAACTCGTGCCCATGACATGGAATTGAGCATGGCCTCCGCTGGAAATGAAACGCTGCCCATATATGAACCTCGCAAAGGGAACGACAAGCGAGAAGTCAGAAAATGGAGCAAGTTTATACCAAGATCTGAAAACAAAGAAGCTATGAATGTCAACACATCACATATGAAGTTCACGACGAAGGTGAGAAAAATGCAGAGTATGAAATCCACTTCGTTTCAAGATAAGCCAAGTGGAAAGTTAACTCTAAAACAAATGCAAGAAAAAGAGTACCCATTTCTGGATTCTGATGTGCCAGCTATTTTTGAAGAACTCCTCGAGTTAAATCTCAATGAGCTTCTGGAGATGAAGAAACCAAATGAAGCTGGGAAAATTGATGACCCAAATTACTGCAAATATCATCGACTTGTGAGCCACCCTCTGGAGAAGTGCTTTGTCTTCAAGGACAAAGTTATGGACTTGGATCGTGAAAAGAAGATCATGCTTGAAGATGAGAAAGCAAGCGCAAACCAAGTCTCTATCAAATTTGGCTCATTCAGTCTAGATGAATTATGTAGTTTTAAAGAAAGTAAAGATGAAGAATTACTGGAGAACTACAAAGTTGAAGACGGTCAACTTGAGAACGATGAAGGTTAGACGTTGGTGACTCGTTGTAGGCGCCACAAAAGAAGCCCACGAAAAGGATCAGTGGAACAACCAACAAAGAAAATAATGGTGAAAAGGCCTAGGAAATGGAATCCAGTTAAGCATGAAAAGAAGCGAAAATGGAGGTACATCACCCTCAAAAGCCAGGACATCTAGTGACTTTGGAGGAGTTTTTACCAAGTTGGTTTCGCACGAAGATTTCCCATGGGAGTATTGATGCCTCTTGTTGCCATACTGACGAAGGTAAAGAAAAGAGTGATGACCTACCATTGGCACCAACTTCGGAAAAACTTATCGAGTCCACTCCTCAAGAAGCTAATGCTTGTGAGGAAAAAGTCACGTTCACAAGTTACGATCTTCTGCTAAATGAACTTCTCATAACCGCCCATTGTACCTGGTTGGCTATATGTGTGATGAAAGGGTAAATCGAATTTTCGTTGATGAAGGATCCTTAGTGAACATTTTGCCAATTCGCATTGTAAAAGAACTTGGTATTCCTATGAACGAACTCTCAGAAAGTCGTGTGATGATCCAAGGATTCAACCAAGGGGGTCAAAGAGCAATAGGCGCGATCAGGATGGGAATCACTATTGAAGATATGCAATCAAGCGCATGGATGCATGTGATCTATGCGAAGACTTCATATAATTTTTTGCTTAGAAGGCCTTGGATACATGAGAATAAAGTAGTTCCATCTACCTACCATCAATTTTTAAAATACTACGAGGGTAAAGTCGAGAAGAAGGTAGTTGTTGATGATGAGCCATTCACCGAGGTCACACTTCACCGCTGCAAAGTTCTACTTGAAGAACCGCATTGTGAAGGAGCTAAATTTTATGATGGCATGAAAAGCAAGAATGACGAGTCCATAACCAAAATATTTGAGGTGACTATTGGTAAATACAAAGCCGTTACTGATGAGGTACAACCCAATGTGAATAAATCTCATATAGAGGATAGTGCATCTTATGGCAAGAAAATAAGTTCTAAGCTCCAATATGTCCCTAAAAGGAAGAAAGTTGAGGGAGAATCATCTAATCTCCAAACCAACACGCTAAAAGAGTTAGCTCTTCCAGTAAAACGAATTGAGGCAGTAAAGTCGTCCTCAAAGCCGCTTGCAGGGTTCGTAGCCCAAAATCGTTTGCAGAATGTGGCACTCCTTACAAAGCAAACAGATGAAGGTTTTGATCCTAACGCTTACAAGATATTTGCAAAAGCTGGATACAATCCCGATGAGCCGTCAAAGTTAGTGAAGCTCCCATCAGAAGCTGCAACGAGGCAACCACGTGAAGGTTTGGGATACAAGCAACCGTTACCAGTGTGCATCTCAATAAGAAGGGCGAGTAGCAATTATATCACTGTAGAAGACGAATCTGCCACTTCTAACAGACCTTCCATCTTTAACCGACTTGGAAAATCAACTGTGAGAACTTTCGTATTTGAGAGGTTGGGTCCGTTAAAGAAGGGGAATAATTTCCAGAGAAATTATCGAAATACAAAAACACCCGCTGCACCCAAAATTCAGAAGATCTCTAAAGATTTCCAAAGTTTAGTTCCTTCTATAATGAAGTGACAAACAAAAGTCATGGTTTTGTGTGATGAAGTGTTGAAGTTTAAGCCATTAAGTGTGGTCTACACTAAAGAACGTGATGAAGAAAGTGTGGGCTCTTCGTATCATGTTACTGCACAAAGCGAGCATGGTGTTTTATCTCTAATGGAGGATGATGAGAAATTGGACGATATTTAACCATGTTATCACATATCCTTTAACGATGGGGACCCTCAAGAAGATGAAGATGCGAAAGATGCTCCCCTGGAACTTGAATAAGGGGTGAAGGCACTGACGACGAACCAAGACCCACCTACCTAAGTGTTTTACTAGAAGTTGATGAAGAAAGCACTTATATTGAGTTACTCAAGGAGTTTAGGGATGTCTTTGCTTAGAGTTACAAAGAAATGCCTGGCTTGGACCCTAAAGTGGCAGTCCATCACCTTGTGGTCAAGAATAGCGCTCGTTCTGTTAAGAAATCTCAAAGGCGTTTTAGGTCGGACTTGGTTCCCCTGATTGAAACCGAAGTTAACAAACTCATTTAAGCTGGATTTATTCAGGAAGTTAAATACCCAACGTGGGTCTCAAGTATTGTCCCTGTAAATAAGAAGAATGGCCAGATTCGAGTGTGCGTCGACTTCAGGGATCTCAACAATGTGTGTCCCAAAGATGAATCCACGCTTCCTATTCCAGAGTTGATGATCGATGCTACTACTGGGTATGAGGCAATGTCGTTTATGGATGGTTCGTCAGGCTATAACCAAATTCACATGGCACCAAAAGATGAAGAGCCTACTGCATTCTGCACCCCCAAGGGTATTTATTGCTACAGGGTAATGCCTTTTGTCTTGAATAACGATGGTGCTACTTACCAAAGGGCTATGCAGAATATTTTTGACGATCTTCTCCACAAGAATGTCGAATGCTATGTTGACGACTTGGTGGTAGAATCAAGATAAAAGGGATACCACTTGAAAGATTTGAGGATGGTGTTTGAGTTACTCCGGAGATACCAACTTAGGATGAATCCATTAAAATGCGCCTTTGGAGTTACCCACGGAAAGTTCTTGGAATTTATTGTCCGGCATCGAGGGATCGAAATTGATCAAGCCAAAGTAGATGCAATTTTGAAAATACCTGAGCCTCGGGATATTCATGAATTAAAAAGTCTGCAAGGAAAGCTAGCATACCTTAGGAGATTCATCTCAAACCTAGCTGGGAGGTGCCAACCATTCAGTCGCCTCATGAAGAAGGGCGTTCCTTTCAAGTGGGACCAAGCTTGTAGCAATGCCTTTGAGAGCATTAAATCCTACTTGATGAAGCCTCCGGTTTTAGCAGCCCCTATACTTGGAAAGTCGTTGGTACTATACATTTCAGAACAAGAAAGATCTGTTGGAGCCCTGTTAGCCCAAGAAAATAGTGAGGGGAAAGAAAACTCTCTTTACTACTTGAGCAGGATGATGACACCAAACGAGTTGCACTATTCGCCAATTGAAAAGTTGTGTTTGGCGCTAGTCTTCTCAATTTAAAAGTTGAAGCACTACTTTCAAGCTCATGTTGTTCGTCTTGTTTCTAAAGCAAATTCCATCAAGTTCGTGATGTCAAAACCTGTTCTTAGTGATCGACTAGCGAGATGGTACCTTCAATTTCAACAATTCGAGATTTTGTACATCCCTCAAAAGGCTGTAAAAGGACAAGCATTGGCAGACTTCTTGGCAGATCATCCGATACTTGATGACTGGGAGCTAACTGACGAACTACCTGATGAGGACGCAATGGTCGTTGAAGTTCAACCTCCATGGAAGATGTACTTTGATGGTGCTGCGCATCGNACTACCTGATGAGGACGCAATGGTCATTGGAGTTCAACATCCATGGAAGATGTAGTTTGATGGTGTTGCGCATCATGGGGGAGCTGGTGCTGGTGTAGTATTTTTCACTTCTCAAGGTGAAGTTCTTCCCTACTCTTTTACGTTGACGCAGCTCTGCTCCAACAATGTTGCTGGGTATCAAGCATTAATACTTGGGCTTGAAATGGCCGTTGATATGAAGAAATTGCAATTGCAAGTCTTTAGTGACTCCAGTTAGTGGTCAATCAACTTCTAGGTAGTTACGAAGTTAAGAAGCCTGAACTACGCCCATATCACGATTACGCTAAAAAATTAATGGGGTGGATCGATGATGTGACTATTCAACATGTGCCAAGGAAAGAAAATAAGAAGGCTGACGCTTTAGCTGCCCTAGCTTCATCGTTAACCCTGCCCGATCAAGTGCAAGTTACTGTCTGCCAAAAATGGGTAGTACCGCCGCTAAATGAGGCTGAAGGCGAAGAAAATAAACTCATGCATCTTGTCGCTATTTCTGAAATTGAGAAAGAAGAATGGCGACAACCCATTATCGACTACTTATGCTATAGGATACTTCCAGAAAATCTGAGGAGAAGGACTGAAATCCGTCGTCGTGCACCTCGCTTCCTTTACTACAAAGATACTCCATACAGAAGGTCGTTCGAGGGAGTACTCTTGTGATGCTTAGGGGAAGAAGAAGCACTCCAATCTTTTCAAGAGGCACATTCTGGGGTATGTGGGTCACACCAGTCTGGACCAAAGCTCCACTTCCATATAAAAAGGATGGGATATTATTGGCCAACGATGGTAAAAGATTGCTTGGACTACGCTCGAAGATGCAAGGCTTGTCAATTCCACGCGAATTTTATTCACCAACCTCCTAGTGTTGCACCCGACTATTACATCCTGGACATTTGACGCTTGGGGATTGGATGTTGTTGGACCACTGCCAAAGTCCTCTGGTGGGCACCTATACATCTTGGCTGCAGCTGACTACTTCTCAAAATGGGCTGAAGTTGTTGCTCTTAAGCAGGTAAAGAAGAAAAATGTTGCAAGTTTCATCCGAGTAAACATAATCTATCGCTTTGGCATTCCTCGTTACCTAATAACGGATAACGGAAAGCCATTTGATAATAGGTTGATGAAAAAGGTTTGTGATCTCTTTGTATTCAAGCAATGTAACTCTTCGATGTACAACGTTGTTGCCAATGGTCTAGTTGAAGCATTCAACAAAACTCTATGCAACTTGCTAAAGAAAGTCGTCTCCAAATCCAAACGAGATTGGAATGACCGTATGGAGGAAGCTCTATGGGCATATAGGACAACTCATCGCACTCCAACAAAAGCAACCCCTTATGCACTCGTTTATGGATTCGAAGCCATCTTGCCACTTGAGCGTCAAATACCTTCATTACAACTGGCTATTCAAGAAGGTATCACTGATGAAGAAAATTCTCGATTTCGATTAGCAGAGTTGGAGGCTCTTGATGAG
>ML410189.1:12500-41437 GCA_005239525.1 Nicotiana knightiana
CACTCTCGTTATGGGACGGACGTTTGTTGGAGGTAAGAACAATGGTACCTAATGGAAAGGAACCTTCGTTGGCTTGATGGGACTGAACAAGGACCTTCTTTTGAACTTCTTTATATGGAGGTCCCTTGACGTCGCATGGTAAAACCACTTTGGATTTTAAAGTTGGAGGATTTCCCTCCCTGTTATGTTCTTGGGGCGTGATCTCTGAAGGCGTAGTAGTAACTGGCTCATCGGTATTCACCAAACATTGCAAGTGGTTTTCAAGGAAGCGTCCATGTACTCTTTCCCACCAAGACTTATAATCGGATGAGACATGCTTCTTCATATTGGGCATAATAGGGGGAAATGTGGCATTTGACCTAATTTTAGACAAAACACAAATTCGTAAAAGTTCCAATCCTTGTCTAAATAGCACTCACGAAAATCTTGATCCAAGCAACCGGGGATGTCTTGATAAAAACCGAATTGACGACTGAAATGATGAGGGCTATAAGGATCCACGATTAAGGTCGATCCTATCACGACCCAAAATACTAACTCAGGTCGTGATAGCGCCCAACACTGGGGTTAGGTAAACCCATACTTAAATTACTAAGGATTCCTCCCATGCTTGGTTAAACATCCCAATACGTGCCAAGTTTTAAAGTTCAAAAGATTTATTGAAAAAGATAGCAAGCCATTTTTACCAAAAGCAGTCAAAAGAAGAATATACAATCCCACTATCTGAAAGAAATAGACGGGAAATAAGCAAAAGAAAACTCCATGGTGCTTCCAAGGATCGTCAGGAGAAGCAGCTTATCGTGAATTCGGGTCCAACTAAGATCAGAATCGAGCTCCGGACTGATAACAGATACACCAGCCTCAGAACCTCTACAATTAAGTATAGAAGTGCAGCATGAGTACATAAAACAAATAGGTACCCAGTGTGAGTATCCCGCCTAACCTCGAAGAGGTAGTGAAGAGAGGTAGACGTGATACTTACTAGGGTCAACATTTCTAAATAACATGATTTAATAGGAACTAGGCAGGCATAACAGTCGTAGAAATCACAAAGATATAAATTATCAAGTATAGTTGTATTTACCTTTGCATGTCAAATTTCACTAGCACAAAATGTACTAAATTCCCTTATTAACATGAACCAGTTTATACAATTATAACAAATTCCCAGTAAATCATACAGCACATAATAGGCCGGAAGCGTACGGCCGAAACGTCGCGAAAATAAATGNCAAATTCCCAGTAAATCATACAGCACATAACAGGGCGGAAGCGTACAGTCGAAACGTCGCAAAAATAAATGTGCACTGCCGAGGGTCGAACGGCTCGAACCATAGATGCACCTATTACCCCACTCGCGAATCAGACATGCGACGCGGTTGACATAATAGTAGGGCTATTCCGCTCACGAATCTTACATGTGACGCGGTATCGTATACATACATAAAATTATCAATTTTTAAGGAATTAACAGAGATTATTCTTTAAGGCAAGAACTTAAGCAATATATCATGGAACACAACTTCCTAATATTCTCATGCCAAATCAAGGATAATAAGAAACTCAAAATACATTTAGGAATACATGTAAGGCACATATAAGCATGCTCGTGAATCCTAAAACTACCCAACATAACATAGTAATAGATACGCACGGACTCTCATCACTTCGTGCGTGCGTAGTCCCTGCAAATAAGGACATGAAATTATTTATAATCACCTATGGGGACAATTCCCTCTTACAAGGTTAGAAGGAGACTCACCTCGTGACGAATCTACTCTCCAGACCAAGAACGCACCCGAAACTCCGAACTCTACACCCGATGACTCAAAACTAGACAAATTTTATACAAATTAATCAATTTAGGCTCAAAGTATGGAAATCCTCCTACTACTAAGTCAAATTCGTCATTCTTGAAGAAATCCTAAAATCCAACCACGGGCCCGCATGCTCGGATTCCAAACATTTTCGAGGGAAACACTCGCCCATAGCCTAAGGATCATTAATACATGATTTTTACTTGATTTCATAGCTAATTCACGAGTAATTTTCTAAATTCTCGAAGGCCATAGGTTACTACCCAATTTCCTAAATTTTCACTAATTAAGTAGTTAAATTCCACTAAGAATGCATGCATTAACTAACTCTAGGATAGAATCTACTTACCTTTCAGTGATTGAGTCGTTGAGCACTTTTCCCAAGCTCCCAAGGTGTTCTAATGGAGGAAGAAATGAAGAAATAATGAAGAATCCCGTATTTAAGAAACACACTGTCTAATAGTGTTACTGCACATGCGGCTCGAGGACTGCACCTGCGAGCAAAGGCTCGCACCTACAGAAATGGACGAGGAAGCCTGGGCCGGCACCTGCGGAGGGGAGACCGCACCTGCGGCTCCGCTCCTGCGGAACTTGGTCCGCACCTGCGAGAAATGGGCTGCCCGCTAGGGATCGCACCTGCGAGGATGAGACCGCAGGAGCGGTCCCACACCTGCGACTGGGCAACCGCACCTGCGGATCACACCAGAACAGGTGCACCATCAGCTATTTCAGCTGGTTTTTAGCCTCGTGTGGTGTCCGAGAGGAACCTAGCCCCACCTGAGCTCCCATATACCAACAAGTCCCAAATCATAATGCATACTCGCTCGAGCCTTCGGAACACTCAAAACAATGCTAAAACTCAAAATCACACCTCAAAACCCCTAGAACCAAACTTAGGAACTTTAAGTTTTCTTGACTTCGCTAACAACGCGTCGAACCAACCTATACTACTCGGAATGACACCAAATTTTGCAGTCAAGTCATAAATGACATAATGGAACTTTTCCCGATCTCGAAATTCCGTTCAGACCTTGATAACACAAGAACACGTCCCAAACCACAATAGGAACTTAAGGAACTTCTTATTTCAATATTGGGCGCCGAAACGTTCCCGGGTCATCAGAAACCCATTCCGAACATACGTCGAGGTCTAAAATCATCATACGAAGCTACCAGAATCGTCGAAACTTGATTCCGAGGTCGTTTACCCAAAATGTTGACCGAAGTCAAACTTGGCCTTAAAGGCCAACCTTAAGGAATCAGGTGTTCTTATAGCACTCTAAACACTTCCGAATCCTGGACCACCCTCCCCCGCAATTCATAAATCACAATAAGCCGCTATGGGAAGTTTCATTTAGGGGAATGGGGTTCGATAACGCAAAACGATCGGTCGGGTCGTTACAGATCCATTTCTTAAAGGAAGGTAATTCGAGCGAATACTCATAAAATAATTTGACTCGGACTCTTCCTTGTTGCCATTATCACGATAATAATACGGTTGAGGATTTCTTGGCATTGTGGAAGTCCATACAGCACTTTCTCCTCCGTGAATACGTTTTCTCACGTCATCATTCCCAAAGTATCTCGATGTTCCCTCACCTGAGTATATGGCCATCAGAGGAGTAGCCGGCATATTCGTTAGAGAAAAATGAGTCTTGAAGTAGCAGGCCAACCAACCGTATACATAATTTGGAAAGTAAACTCTAGAAGAATCGAGTGGTGAGCCATTTGAAATTGTGTTTAATCCCCTGTAAATGCTAGCTATGACTGGAACGGCGAGGTTAATTCTTTGCCCACACGCTAGAAGGCCTGCAATCTTGAAAGTCTCAGGCCGAATAAAGTCACCTTCTTTTGTAGGGAGCGTAAATACACATAACTAGCATGATAAAAAAGCAGCCAAGTATACTTCGTCTTTCTTGTCACTTCAACGCCAAGTTTAACAAATAGTGCATCTTCAAATTCCGAGCAATTGACCATTTTACCTTTGGCTCCAGTAGGGTTGTATGTTGATTTGGGACGAGCTGACTTCTTTTCTTTTCTCGCTGGAGGTTGTTCATACTTTAAAACCTTTTTTCTCCAAAACTCGATCCATCTTCTTACAGGGACGTTATGATTTTTAGGGTTTCTCTCTCGGAGTGGTGATATGCATCAAACAATTGCTGACAGGCTTGTGGAAGGAACATTTTATCCTTGTCGTAAGCACCTGTAAGTTCTCGAGTATTTGGAATAACTTCCTCATAAGGAGACCCCATTAAAGGCAGACCCCCAATAGTGACAAATCCCAAAAGGATATGGATAACTCTCCAACTGAGGTAAGCAACGTGTATGTAAGAGGACACCAAGCCTCACAAAAAGCTTGCATGATACTTGTAGAATGATCATAAGTAAGCAATGAGGCATAGACAACATCATAAATATTAGTGGCCCTCAATGCTTGATGGTTCCTACTAAGAATATCTTTTGTCCACTCCCAATAGCCGGGGATATAATGAAATTCGCCACCAAAAGTTAAGGAATCACTCCAGTATACTTCTCCTTTGAGGATTCGTCGTCCTAAGCATGGGAGGGAACTTGCCACATTTTTAACTTTGTGATTATGGGAACGAAGAGTCCATATCTTGAATTTACGTTTGGTGTTTTCAAAGGTCCAATCTACCAAATGAAATGAATTTTGCAAGGATGGCCACGAAGTTGCATATAAGCCGGTCAGTGGTGTATCAACTAAGTAATCCGGTCTCCGCTTTACTATCCTTGTGCTCTGAAATTACAAGGTACTTGAACGTGGAGGAAGAGGATGCGGAGTGTTTGAAGTAAACCATGTTCAAGCTGCATAACAAATAAAAAAATAAAAAAATTTCGTTAGTACCTAAGTCAAAAGGGAAGAGTAGCAATCATGATCTTGAAAGAGAGCATGGATAAGTTTAAAAAAAAAATTCGCCTCAGACGTAAAAAAAAAAAGGGCGGGGGGGGGATATCTGTGTTGGATTTTTTCTAAAGGTTTTCGTTGCGAACTTTTAAAGGTGTTTGTATCGAACTTCTAAAGGCATTCAAATTTTTAAAGGTTTTCGTTGCGAACTTTTAAAGGTGTTCGTCTCGAACTTTTAAAGGCATTCTGACTCTTAAGGTTTTCGTTCTGAACTTTTAAAAGGCGTATGTTTCGAACTTTTAAGGTGCTCGTCTTGAACTTTTAAAGGTGTTCGTGGAAAACTTTAAAGAGTCCCCACTACCAACTTTTAAAGATTTCTACCACGAACTTTTAAGGGTCTTTGCTACGAATTTTTAAACATCTTCGCCGCGTGCTTTTAAAAAGTCTTCAGTGTGAACGTTTAAAAATCTTGACCACGAGCTTTTAAGGATCTTTGCACGAACTTTTATGGGCCTTTGCCGAAAATTTTAAAGGTATTCATCGCGAACTTTTAAATTCTTCATCGCAGTATGTGTTTCGCCGCAAATCTTTAAGATCTTCATCGCGAATTTCTAATGATCTTCGCCACGAATTTTTAAAGGTCTTTGCGCGCTTTTAAAGTCTTCACCTCAAACTTTTAAAGGTCTTCGCTGTGAACTTTTAAAGATCTTGACCACGAGCTTTTAAGGATCATTGCACAAACTTTTGTGGGTCTTCACCACAAATTTTATAGGTCTTCATCGCAAATTTTTTTGGTTTGTCGCCACAAATTTTAAAGATCTTCATCACGAGCTTTTAAATGCCTTCGTCTAAAATTTAAAGAGGACTTCGTAGTTTGATGAAGTTACTTCTAAAAAGGAAAAAGAGACAACAGAGTAAAACAAACAAGAAAGCACAAGAAAAAAAAATTACCTTCGCGTTAATGCTTCCGAGTCCACAAAAGTAGACTCAAGTGGCTTGCAAATACTGCGAATTGATGATCAACAAATACGAGCACATAGGTTTATATAGATTGCGGAAGATGCGTTAATGATATGTAATTCGATGTGGGATAGTTGTCATAGTTTGCATTCTAAAAGGACTTTGTTCTCAAGACGAAGAACATTTCCTAATTACATGCAAATTGAATAATGGACGTTTGCAGTGCTATAATTCTAGTAAAATAAGGAAAGATATCCTAGTTTACTCCTTTGATGGTTACAGCTAATCTTCGTGAACTAGATTAAATGGCTTCTTGTGACATAGCTATCCAAAGATCAAATTAAAGCTTCACACAAATTTAGGTGATCGTAACTTTGGCTTACGTGGAAAAGAGGCATGTTACTTTGCTGAGAAATGAAATTGAAGACATAATTGTCTTACTCCAATATGAATGCAAGATTTAAAAAAAAAAGAGAAAATTCTGCTTTGACGTTAACAAAGGGAATGCACCACGTGAATTTCTACTTGAGTTGACCAAATTAAGTTTGGAATTAAATTTTTTTTTTATTCCTTTCTTGACTTGGAGTATGAAATAATAGTCCCTAATTCAAACTAATCTAGCTAATGTCATTGTTAAGGTAGAAGGAAAAAATATCTTTCTCCAATGAAATAAACCTGAGCTAATACTTCAAGTCTCATCTTTAAGATCTAAAAGTCTATGTATCGACAAATCTTGAAGTAGGGGGCATTTGTAGACATAGAAATTTTATTAAAATTGAATTCATAAAATAATTTGGATTATATTTTAAATTCAAGATATATTTGTCCAAATAAATACTACGGGCTAATATAATTGAATTAATTATATATGTCCAATATATATATGGGTTAAATAAATAAGTCTTAATCCATTGGGCTAGCTCATTTAATTGGGGCTAAAGTGATGAGCCCAATTCATTAGGCCCAAGATTTCATCTTCCTAGAGGCCCAAATGGATGCCCACGTGTCAAATGGCGTGGCACGCCAAGTCAAGCAGAAGAGCCAATGGGATCATGCCACATGTCAAAATGACAAGGCATGTCAAGTCACATTAGAAGGACAATAAAATCGTGTCACGTGTGCAAGTAACATGTTCTGGGCAATCAAATTGCGGTCATGTCACACTTCAATTTGATTGGTCGGAAAGAGTTTGTTCTTATCACAACTCATCTCTCCCACAACTATAAATAGGGGTCTTCATAATCCAGAAAAGACACCAGAAGTTATAACAAGAAGCAAGAGGGAGCTCGTGGATCAAACGCTGCAGATTTCTCTAAAAGCTACAAGCATTCAAGTGTTCTAAGGATTAAAAGATCAAGACGAAGATTCAAGAACAAGCTGCAAGCCCTTGGATTAAAAGTACGTCAAGATCAAGATCAAGCTTCAAGCACTTGGAATAAAATCAAATAAAATTCAAGATTAAGCTCGGGAATTCTTTAATTTACAGTTGAAAAAAAGAATCAGATGATTCATAGAAATTGTAGCACTCAAATATTCGAAATTAAATACTACAATTGTTGCGATATTTTTCGGCTTAATTATATTTTCTCGATGTAATTTATTGTCTACACATATCTTTTAAATTGCAAATTTTCCATTAGCAACTTATATTCCAAATATATCATTTTACATCTTACACCTAATTTCCATTTCCTGTGAAACTGTGTTTTTATTTATTTATTAATTAATCTGTGAAAAAGTAGTATTCTTAAACTAAACTATAAAAATAAGTGGGTGCGAAAGAGGATCAAAAGTAAAAAAGCTTGTTTTATCTGTTCACCTTCTGTATGCTAAAACGGAAGGAGACATTTTCTACCATTTAACATGGTTGTGTTATCACCACAAGTATACCTACCAAGTTATACCCAATTTTAACAGAAAAGGATGAGGTTTCTCTTTCTCTGCTCGTTGTCTACACGGTGAGCATTCAAAATTTCATATGCTCACTTTCTCGAGCATTAGCTTCTCTCAAGTGTAATACTTGTCTTATATGGCAAATCTTGAGAATTATTTAAGACCCTTTTCATTTTCTGAATTTTCTGTATCTCATGTCACAGTTAGTACCTCCAAGCTTGTAAGTATCTGCTTTTATTCCGTATTAAGTATTGAAAGTTAGGGAACTTTCTTGAAATCCTCTTTGTAGTTTTCAAAAAAAAAAAAATTTGAACCCCTGTTGGAAGATATGGATACATTGTTGAAAACCCCAAATAAGCTTGAGTTTCTGCACCCAGTTCATGGATTTTCTGTTAAAGCTAGCTCCCTTAACTCTGTAAAGCCCCATAAGTTTGGTTCCAGGAAATTTTGTGAAAATTGGGGTAAAGGGGTTTGTGTTAAGGCTAAGAGTAGTACCCTTTTGGAGCTTGTACCTGAGACCAAAAAGGAAAATCTTGATTTTGAGCTTCCTATGTATGACCCTTCAAAAGGTCTTGTTGTAGATCTAGCTGTGGTTGGTGGTGGACCCGCTGGACTTGCAGTTGCACAGCAGGTTTCGGAGGCTGGACTATCGGTTGTTTCAATCGATCCATCGCCGAAATTGATATGGCCTAATAACTATGGTGTTTGGGTGGATGAATTTGAGGCCATGGATTTGTTGGATTGCCTCGACGCCACTTGGTCAGGTACTGTTGTTTATATCGATGACAATACAACTAAAGATCTTGATAGACCTTATGGAAGGGTTAATAGGAAACAGCTTAAGTCCAAAATGATGCAGAAATGCATACTAAACGGTGTTCAATTCCACCATGCCAAAGTTATAAAGGTAATTCACGAGGAAGCTAAATCTATGCTGATTTGCAATGATGGTGTAACTATTCAGGCAACGGTAGTTCTTGATGCAACTGGCTTCTCAAGATGTCTTGTTCAGTATGATAAGCCATATAATCCTGGATATCAAGTAGCGTATGGCATATTGGCGGAAGTGGAGGAACATCCCTTTGATACAAGTAAGATGGTTCTCATGGATTGGCGAGATTCGCATCTTGGTAATAGTATGGAGCTGAAGGAGAGAAATAGAAAAGTTCCAACTTTTTTGTATGCCATGCCATTTTCATCAAATAAAATATTTCTTGAAGAAACCTCACTTGTTGCTCGTCCTGGATTACGTATGAACGATATTCAAGAAAGAATGGTGGCTCGTTTAAACCACTTGGGTATAAAAGTTAAGAGCATTGAAGAGGACGAGCATTGTGTAATTCCGATGGGAGGCCCCCTTCCTGTAATACCTCAGAGAGTTGTTGGAACTGGTGGTACAGCTGGTCTGGTTCATCCCTCAACAGGTTATATGGTAGCAAGGACCCTAGCTGCAGCTCCGGTCGTCGCTAATGCAATAATTCACTACCTTGGTTCTGAGAAAGACCTTTTAGGTAATGAGTTATCTGCAGCTGTTTGGAAAGATTTGTGGCCCATAGAAAGGAGACGTCAAAGAGAGTTCTTTTGTTTCGGTATGGATATTCTTCTGAAGCTTGATTTACCTGCTACAAGAAGGTTTTTCGATGCCTTTTTTGATCTAGAACCTCGTTATTGGCATGGCTTCTTGTCATCCCGGCTGTATCTTCCTGAGCTTATATTTTTCGGACTGTCCCTTTTCTCTCGCGCATCAAATACTTCTAGAATAGAGATTATGACAAAGGGAACTCTTCCTTTGATAAATATGATCAACAATTTGTTACAAGATACAGAATGACATACCAGGAATCTTGTTCAATATTACATTGCATGTGTTAATACACTGCTCTTTTTATTTTATTTTTCAAATAATTGCAATAGTAACTATTTCCATTTTTTGATTTTCTATTTCTGTTGTTACTCACTATTGTGGTTGGCATTTTATTTTCATTCTCTTCTCTGCCACGTTTACTGAGCTTGTTGTGACTTTTCAAAGGAGACGGTGCTAAAATGCCTGCTGATGAGAACACTGGTTTAGTTAGAGCAACAAGTATCATGAAGTAAGAGTTGCTCAGAAAGTTTAGTTTAAAATTATAAGGGAAAAGAAATGATGATATAAGAAATTTATTGTTTTGATGTGTTTGTGTAAATACACATGTGCATATTCATGTTAGTAAAAGTGTGAGTTTAATGTGTAATTGCAGTTGTAGCATGGGTTGAAGGTGTAGGAAAACTATATACTCCACTACTAGCAAAACAGGGAAAATCATATGCATATATTTCTGTAAAAGTTGTGATCATATTAAACATCCAGTCTAACAGAATTGTTGACAGTGGCTGATAGAACACTGATTGCCCCTTCACTTTTCTAGCCTGAAGCCAAAACCTCTGTAAGACAAACCTGACTTTTCCTCCAACTTCCATCAAACTGTCAAGCCATTCTTGAAAGAAGAATTGTTTGTGGAACAGGTCTTGCAAAAGTTGCTGCAAGCAAAGAACTAACAAAATCTTGGACTGCTAAAATTGTAGCTTAGTTGAGATATACGCGTCTTTGTGCTAGTATCATAGTGTTCCTGGATCATCTCTTCTTGACATCTTGGAGAAAACTTGCATATTGATTGTATTTATCTCACTAAATTCCCAGAGTACACTTGCTTTACTCGTGACTGTCCCTAAGGAGGAGTTTCCATATGCTTGCAGTACTAATTTCCATATATGTCACAAAGTGTTGTTGCCTAAACCAACCTATCAAGATGGCTCTGTTTTGGACATCATTCTTCCGACTTTTAGATTCGCCAAGTTCTGATGATATAGACAGATGCCCTTGCTCAAAAACTCTAGCGCACTAAGTGTGTTATGAATTTGTCCTAACCTCTTTTCCTTCACATAAAAAACAATAGTATCCATGATGTTTTGTTTAGAGGAGATTATTCTCTCGATAGTTTATTTATATATTTATATTAATTTTGACTACTTTAGTATATTTTTCTGATTTATCATCGCCAATGTTACTTCCTTGTTATTTTCGATCCCAATAAAGTGGTGGTAAGTACTGTTGAATATATGATGCATAAAATCGGAAACCCCCTACTCAAACATTACTAATCCAAGAATCAACATGGAAATGTGTCGTCATTTTTGTTGAGGGACAAGACTTTTTATTGCCATGTCATCACTTTCAACAAAATTCTTGCCACTTATACAACTAGCAGTAATAATGATACAGTACCTCTAATCTTGTATCATATAGCATGTATAATCATCCATACTGTGTAGACTACACTTTGGAAAGAATTGGAGTACCCCCACAAATAGAAAAGAACCCAAAGATAACACTGTAAAAAGAAGACCAATAAAACTGGACTCCTACACGCCTGAACTATCAACTATCAACTATGAAAATTTTCAAGAACTGACCTAACATTATTTCATGTCTTCCACAAAATTTATTTTTCTATATTTCCAATAAAAAGTAAGTTTCATTTCCAAATTATCTACACTGCCGCTTAGCAAAATTTGGTGCCGATACCAATTTCTTTAACAATGTTTTCAATCTTCTGGCGCCAGTTCCAGGCCTTAGAACGCCATATTTCTCACCTTGGAGACTAAGACAACCTCGTTCATCGTCATTGGTGCACCATCCTCCCGCTGAGAACTGTCCATTTCGTCTTCTGAGAATATCACGATCAATTTTATTAAGAACAGGGTTGTTGTTCTTGAACTTCCGGGCAAATGGCCTGTTGCTTAAGACCATTCTTCGGTAATCCTTTGGACCAAGGGATCGGGGATGTTGTCTCGGTGGGTTGTCCCAAGTTATGTAATGAAGATCATGGTTCACTGTAGTGTTCTTGTATTCCTCAGAGTTGCATATGACTGTTTGAAAATAACCCTCTGGAGATGACACAAAATTGGTGTAGTAGAGAAGAAGAGTTCTTGGAAGGTTTTCCCAGCCTATTATGCAGTATTCTGCAAAGGATCTGGACAATATTGTCCAAGCTGAACCTGCAAATAGATTTTGTGTTAGTTCTTGTTAACAATTTTATCTGATGGAAATAAACATAAAATGTCGAAAAATAGTGAATAACACGTCCGCATGCAATTCATCGACAAACTGATAAAGAAATGTCAAGTCTAATTTAGAGTTTAACTTCTATACAGTCAGATCACCTAAAAGATAACAATAACAACAACAGGTAAACATCAACAAAAAGTGTGATCGGCAACCTTGAAAATAAGATAAGTTACCTGCTACAACAAGTTCAAATGCACTGAGAGTTCAAAAATTATTTATACCGTCACTACATGTAGGTTAAACCCTTTGATTTAAACTTCAGTCATATCTCCCCCAACCCCAACCAGGAAGATTGAAAAAACAAGGAAAAGAGTAGTTGTTCTCCGATCATGGATCTAATTACACACATCTGGATATATGGAACTATAGATCATGAGAAATGAGCTAAAGAAGATCATAATAAAATAAATTGGAATTGTTGAAATCTTGAATTATCCATCAAAATGAAAAAGACATCAAATCAAATCTTGAGTCTTATATATACAATCACACACAAATTCAAAAGGCAGCTAGCATGTAGGGGTGGCAAACGAGCGGGGCGGGGCGGGGCGGATATGAGCGGCTCAAAACGGGTTATTTAAAAAACAGATAAATTATCCGACCCGACCCGCATTTGAGACGGATAAAAACAGGTTTATATGGCTTCTTAAATATGATCACTTATGAGAGAATTCCTAGTCTTCTAAACTTGAGGAACTCCAATTTGAGGCTTTACATTTGTAAAGTTAAACACATTAGTTATCTATTTGGTTAACCATTTTCTAAGTGCATAATATGGTTCTTTATCCATATTCGACCCGTTTTTAAATAGTTCATTATCCAGCCCATTTTTTGATAGATAATATGGGTGGATAACTGTTTTCTTTTAATCATTTTGTCACATCTACTAGCAAGTGCCATCAAGTTCTATCCATCAAAGTAGAAATTGTCACTAGAGGTGGTGAATTGCAATATGAATAAAATTAAGATCTAGGCCTTGAGACACTTTTGTACCTTAAACTTTAGGTGCTAATTAGATCTTTAAGAAATAAATTCTCCCAAAGCAGTGAGATTTTAATTGTTAAGTACTACCATAGAGCACAATCTAGGAAACCAAAAGAAAGATTCGACTTGAACCAAGTGCAGAGCATGTGTCTATGACATTAACATGTGCATTTTCTTGATAATGTAATGTAGCTCAAACTTTTCATACTTTTGCCTTTGTTACTGCTTAGTTTTTGTCTAATGGAACTTATTTCTATGCTGCTCGACTCTTCAAAAATACTGTAGGTACGGGTACGACAACATTTTTGAAGGGCCCGAGCTACATAGCTTATTTTATGAATATCTTGTTTTTCTAGCAGTAGAAGTTTTAAAAGGTTACTCATTTTGTGGTTATAGATAGTTAAACCTATTCAAGTAAGCAAATAAAAGTAAAAGCTATTTTCCTCTTCATTTTCTCCACACTGGAATGAGGATTAATGGTAATGGATGAAAACAAAAATGAAGACCAAACTTCCTGGTTTTGATTTGTAAAGAATTCTATTTCTCTAAGCACTTATTTCAATGTATCTAAAATTTAATAACTTTTTCAAATAGGTTAATGTAACATATTTAGCAAAAGGTACTCCACAGTCTCTCTTTTTATGGTCTTTGCTGTCTTCAAGAGTCACATGTATTGGATGTCGTGCCACTTCCTTTATTTTTATTATCTCTTAGAATATTTGAAGCCACAAATAATGAATAAAAAATAACCTGTATAAAGCTTGAAAGCAGTTGGGAGACTTCTTTGCTTGATAACCCACCAGATCTCTGATTTGTTTACACTATGTAGACCAGGGTCTATTATAATTGGCTTTCCTCTCTTATTCCTACATTAAGATATATTTAACATTTATAATAAATACAGTACTTGTCAAGCAAAAAAAAAAAAAAGAACTTACAGTTTCCAACCCATGTGGCTGGTGTGTTGTACAAAATTTAGATCCCTTGGTATGTCAGAGAAGGCATGGATCAGATCTGAGACCATGAAAAGAGAGAATTATAAAAAAGTAAAAATACAATTGAAGAATTGAACTAATCTTGGAAAAATAATATTTGAAGGAGTTTATACATTTTGTATAAAATACAAAGTATTCTTCACTACATTTTGAGAAAATGAAATGTGAAGGAACTTTTTTTCCTTAATAAAAAGCAACACTCTTTTTGCTGTTCATACCTCCACTCATGGGATTAAGTTGTTGTTGTTTTTCCTTCTAATAAACTCAGCAAAGGAAATATCAACAAAAGAATATCTTTAACACATTTTACCAAAATGTGAAGGACAAAACAGTATTTTCTTGACCAAAAAACAGTGAATGTGAAGGAACAAATACAAAAGTTTTTACTTAAAAATTCCAAAAGGCAAAAAGAATATGTTTATGTACTAGAAAAAAATGCAATTTTAAGTCAAAAATCACATAAGAAATTTACAAAGAAAAAAAAAAAAAAAAAAAAAAAAAAAAAAAAAAAAAAGAGGCACTCACCATACCATCTTGAGTAACTAAAGGATAATCAGAGGCACTGAGATTGATAAACCAATCCCATTTAGCAATCCTCAAAAGCATAGACATTGCATGAAGTGTAGTAGCAAGCATAGTTGGTCCTCTATATGTTACCAAATTAGGCTTTCTCACAATCCAAACATTATTAATTTCTCCAAAAACAGTGTTCCCACCCACAAATCTTGAAATCTCTTTGTGCTCAGCTTCTGGTGCATCTAAATCCAAATGAATCAAGTAAAAATTCCCAGGATGGTATAGAGAAAACAACAGCCTTTTCAACTTTGGTACATCTCCTTTAGAAGCAGAGATCAAGTAAGCAAATTTTACAGGGTAAGGTTTACTAGTATTAGAGATAATGAAGCTTTTAGTTGGCTTCAAAATAGTGATTGGTGATTGAGATAATTGGGTGGGTATGTAGACAAGAATGAATAGCACTGAGGTTAGAATGAAAGAAAACATAAAAAGTTTGATACCCATTACAAAGATTTAACTAAAAGATCAAGAAATTTGAGAACTTTGAGAGGTGAAGTAGTTCTTGTTCTGCTAGAAATTAAATGGAGAAAAAATGGCTGCCTCTAATATTGGGTAGTTGGGGTTGGGGGGGGNGAAGGGAGGTTAAATAAAGAGAGAATATAATAGCAAAAGGCAAAGGAAGAGTGTAGATGAGTTCTTTGGTTTAGTTTGTTCCTTTCTTGGAAGTAAAGTGTGGAGAAAATGAAGTGAAGAGAACTCAATTTGTCACTATTTTCAAGGGGTTGGGTACTAAGTCACTTTTGTTAATGGTGATCATTTGACCAAATTTCCCACCTAATGCTGCTTTTAAAAACTAGTCACTTTCTCCTGCTGCTACTTCTTCCTCCTTTCTGTTTTATTTTCTTTTTCTTTTTTAACTTATTAGGTTGCAAGCTTATTCGATCCCCAAAAATGTAATGAAAAAAAGGTCGTAAGCTTATGATTATGTCATTCTATTCTATGTAGTACTATATTTATTTCACTTATCTGATATTTTTTCTTTTTTATTTCATTTCAGAAAAAAAATTATATTTCAAATCTCTTTAATTTTTAATTTTGTTATTTTATTCTTGATAACATACTCTTATAATTATATAAATGTTATACCATTTAAGATCATAAGTTCTAATGAAATTTTTGGTAAGTATCAAATTTGTTTTTTTCATAAACTCCGTGTTAAGTCCAACGTCAACATACAAAACTAGAGAAACAGAAGTATAGGTTATGGCAAAACTATCTTTTTTTCTCATTGAAAATAAGGTAATATTAAGCTAATAATTCCTTAATTGACCAAAAATTTATAATCCTCATATAGTCGTAATAATCTGTAATGACCCGATCGGTCCTTTTGAGTATTTGCATTTTGTCCCGCTGTTTGAAGTCTTGAGTAGCTTCATCTCATGTATAATAACTTGTGTGAATCGTTGGTTTTTATTTTCAGGTGATCTGAAGTTGATTTGGAAGAATGATTCTCAACTAGAAAGCTTTAAGTTGGAAGAGTTGACCAAGTTTGACTTTTGTGTATTCGACCCCGGATCGGAGTTTTAATGGTTTTGTTAGGTCCAGATGATGATTTTGGTCTTGGGCGTATGCCCGTATTTTCATTTGGATATTTCTTGAAGGTTTTGGCGTTAATTGGCCAAAGTTGACAATTTAGAGTTTTGGAATGTTCATAAGTCTGACCGGAGTTGGCTTGGGTGATATCAGGATCGGATTTTAGTTTCCGAAGTTAGAATGGCTTTTGTATGTCATTTGGCACTTATGTGCAAAATTTGAGGTCATTCCGAGTTGATTTGATATGGTTCATCACGAGATTTGGAAGTTGAAAGTTCAAAAGTTCATTAAGTTCGATTTGAGGTAAGATTCGTGGTTTGATGTTGTTATGCGTGATTTGAAGCATCGAGTAAGTCCCTGTCATATTATGGGACTTGTTGGTATGTTCGGGCGGGGTTTTGAGGGAATCGGGGGTGTTTCGCGTTGATTTCAGACCATATTGTTATTGTTGGTTTTTGTTGTTACCTATTGCTTCTAGTGTTCTACGCGACCGCGAAGTATATATTAGTCTCCTGCAAGTTCGTTCTTCGCGGACGCGATATATGGAACGCGTTCACGAAAGGTAAGGTGATTGTGTTCCGCATTCACGATGATGTGTCGCGTACGCATAGGGTTGAGTCGAGGGCTGGGAGATGGAGGAACTGTTTTCGCGTTCGCGAAGGTCTGGATCTTCTATGCATCGCGTTCAAGAGGTCTATGCCGCGAATGCGTAGATTCTTTTGTGCCGGTGAAGTTTTGTTCGTCACGAACGCGATGATCTTCCCGCGTTCGCGAAGGGAAAGCCTGTCCAATGATTATAAAGTACTCTATTTTCGAACTTTGAATTTTTTTCATCACATTTTGAGTTGGAGCTCGAATTTGGGTGATTCTGGAGGCGATCTTCAGCGCATAGATTAGGGTAAGTGTTTTCTACTCGATTTTGATTATATTCCGTAATTCCATTTTCATTTTTGGTATTTGATTGATGATTTCAAACGAGAATTTAGGGGGTTTTGTCTAAACTTTTCTAAAGTATTTTTGGAGTTTTGAACACCGATTAGGATTCAGAGTTGAGGGAATTAGTATGGTTGGACTCGTAATTAAATGAGTTATTAGATTTTGTGAGTTTTGTCAGGTTCCAAGGTGCGGGCCCGGATTTGACTTTTTGGTTTACTTTGGGTAAATGTAAGGATTTGACCTTTATCGATTGGATTTGCTTCTTATGACATTATTTGATGACTTTGAATCTCTTTTGGCTAGTTTCGAGCCGTTCGGAGGATGATTTGAGCGGGATGGCGCTTCTAGTGTATCGATTGGGCTTGTTTGAGGTAAGTATCTTGCCTAACTTTGTGTGGGGGAAACTACCCCTTAGGTTTTGGGTGGTGGTACTATTTGAATTATGTGAAAGATGTGTACACGAGGTGACGATTGTATACACGGGCTTATATGTAGTATTTGAGCGATGTAGACTTCTAGACTTCTTCCATGCATTTAATTGTATTTGTCAAAACATGTTATATCTTTCATTGTTGGATTTACTCTTATGTGCCTTATTTGAAGTTATTAGTACATATTCTATCTTTTACTATCAAGTTCACTCTTATATGTTTTATTTGTTAATTGTGATTACTTGTTGAATTCATGACTTATTTGTTACATGCCTTAATTGTTAATTGATTCTTGGTAATCGTGTATTTATTTATAAATTGTCATTACTTCATGTTTGATTTTGGGAGTTATCGTGTAACTTTATCATCCGTTTGTGACTTCTTGTGTAGCTTCGTTATTGTGTTTGGTTTTGTAATACGACGTAGTTGGTTGTAGTTGTTTGTGTAATGCCTATTGTTTAGGGATCAGATTGCACGTCGCAACGACATTGAAATGATATGAAAAGATATGATATGGAGCTATAAATACAGATGATATGATATAGGTAGGATCGGATTATACACCTTATCGGATATTGTTATTATTATTGTGTGGGATTGGGTTGCACGTCGCAACGAATATTGTTATTTGTCACACCCCAACCTAGGTGAGGTGTGGCTGGCCCGAGCGAACCACTATGCAACTCTTGAATACTGGACGTAACCCTGAACATACATAGGCCAACATGGTCGAACTCTATCATGTTATAAGCTATCATGGCCGCAACTCGTAATATATCGTAGGCGACCAAGTGTCATATCAACTAGCCATCATACTCAAAACATCAATACATGTTCGGACCGAGAAGGCCACTATGAGTATCAATACCGGACAACCCAATCAGCACACTTCATTCCAGTATCAGTTTCATATTCAGCAGAAAAGTTGGCAAGGATCTATATGAGAGAGATTGTTAGACTGCATGGTGTGCCCATATCCATTATATCAGAGCGAGGCACTCATTTTACCTCCCATTTCTGGAGAGTATTTCAGCGAGAGTTAGGCACCCGGATTGATTTGAGCACATCATTTCATCCTCAGACGGACGGGCAGTCCGAGCGTACTATTCAGATTTTGGAGGATATGTTGCGAGCTTGTGTCATTGACTTTGGTGGTTCATGGGACCAGTTCTTGCCTTTAGCTGAGTTTGCCTACAACAACAGCTATCAGTCGAGCATTCAGATGGCTCCGTATGAGGCGTTGTATGGTAGATGGTGTCGGTCTCCAGTCTGATGGTTTGAGCCAGGAAAGGCTAGATTGTTGGGGTCTGAGTTAGTCCAGGATGCCTTGGACAAGGTGAAGATCATTTAGGATAGACTTCGTACAGCTCAGTCCAGGCAGAAGAGTTATGCGGATCACAGAGTTCGTGATTTGGCATTTATGATAGGCAACCGGGTATTTCTTCGGGTGTCGCCCATGAAGGGCGTGATGAGATTTGAAAAGAAGGGCAATTTGAGCCCTAGGTACATTGGTCCATTTGAGATTCTGGACAAGGTAGGAGAGGTGGCCTACAGACTTGCCTTGCCACCTAGTTTGTCAGTCGTGCATCCGGTATTTCACGTGTCTATGCTCCGAAGTTATATTGCGGACCCATCTCATGTACTTGACTTCAGTTGTGTCCAGTTTGACAAGGATTTGTCTTATGAGGAGGAGCCGGTAGCCATATTAGACCGGCAGGTGCGACAGTTGAGATCGAAGAGTTATCCTTCGGTTCATGTTCATTGGAGAGGTCAGCCTGTTAAGGCAGCTACTTGGGAGTCCGAGCCCGATATGCGGAGCCGTTATCCCCACCGTTTCCCCGATTCAGGTACTTTTCTATGTCCGTTCGAGGACGAACGGTTGTTTTAGAGGTGGAGATTGTGATGATCCAAAAGCTCATCTTGTGTTAATTTAGCAAAACCTGTGTTTCGAGGCCCCGAAAGCCTCCGTTAATCTCACCTCAATGTGCGTGCACAGCCCGAGCGCGTAGCCGGGAAGCCTATATGTGGAAATGTGTTGCATAGTTGAATTTATGATAATTAATGGAATAAAGTTGACTTTGGTCAACGTTTTTGTTAAACGGACCCGGAACCGTGATTTGACGGTCCCGAAGGGTCCGTAGGGAAATACGGGACCTGGGCATATGCCCGGAATCGAATTCCAAGGTCCCAAGCCCGAGAAATGAATTTTTAAAGAAAATTATTTTCTGAAAATAAGAAAGACTTTTGAAAATGAACTTTGATGTGAAATCTGTGTTACCGAGCCTGTATATTGGTTCCGGAGCCCGGAACATGTTCAATATATGTTATGTGAGTTATCTGTAAAATTTGGAAAGAAACGGACTTGGTTTGGCGTGTTTCAGATCAAAATTGGAGAATTTAGAAGTTTGAGAAAATTCTATGGATTTTTGAGTTTAATTCATTGTTTTTGATGTTATTTTAGTGGTTTAATTACTCGAATAAGTTCGTAGGATGATTTTGAGGTCGTGTGTATATTTGGTTTTGAGCCCCGAGGGCTCGAGTGAGTTTCAGGTAGGTGTCGGGGTGCTAAACTTAGGAAAAATCTGGTGTAAATGGGTGTTGCTGGTGTTTGATGCTTTGTTATATGCGATCGCGTAGGATTAGCTGCGATCCATAGCTTTAAGTGAGGGGGAGGTCAGTTTCCTATATGCGATCGCATAGAGCTGTCCGCGATCGCATAGATTATAGGAGAGCTGGGGAGGGGGCTGGGTATTTTCCCTTCCCCGATCGCATCAATCGGTCCGCGATCGCGTGGGTCCATGTCCGGTTTCTCTGCGATCGCAGCCTTCAATTCGTGATCGCGTAAGTCCAAGACCAGTACCCTCCGCGATCGCAGGGCACATGTCGCGATCACGGTAGCCAATTTCGCCCAGTTATTTAAATGCTCAAAAACAGAATACCCATTACGGGATTTTGATATCTTTCACCATTTTCTTCTTATCCACTCTTCTTGGGCGATTCTTGGGAGACTTTTCCTCCATAACTTTATAGGTAAGTGTTCTTAACTCCGTCTTCTTTCATTTTCATCAACTATTATCAGATTCTAGGCCTAAAATCATGGTTTAAAAGGTAGAAATTGGGGATTTTGGGTAGAGTTAGGGATTTTGGAATTTTGGGAAGTTCAACCTCGTTTAGGGGTCGGATTTCAAAACAAATTGTATATTCGGGTTCGTGGGGGAATGGGTGATCGGGTTTTGGTCCGAACCTCGAGTTTGGACCAAGTGGGCCCGGGGTCAAAATTTGGTATTTTTGGAAGAATGATGGGAAATGCATATTTAGGCTTTGGGATTGGATTATTGAGTCATTATTGATATTGTTGAGTAGATTATGTCTAGATACTACCGTTTCGGAGTTGGATTCGAGAGGGAAAGCAGTACTAGAGGCTTGATTTGGATTCTGGGAATCGAGGTAAGTGTTTGGCCTAACCTTAGCTTGAGGGAATAGGTGTTGAGTCATATGTGCTACGTGTTATTATCATGTTCAATGTATAAGTGAGGTGACGAATACCTATACCTTGTTGTCAAGCATGGCCGTGAGTCATATCTTATGGTATATGTGTTTTTCTTCGATATCCACTGTATTATGAAGTAGCTTTTACTTTGGAGATTATTCAATTGTTGGAAACACTGGGTTGTGAACACTATTGATTAGTTGTTCGGTTGAGGATTATTTTGGTTATGTTGTACGTTCAATGAGATTGGTTATAGCTTGGTCCCTTGCTGGGATGGTGATATTTTTGTTATTGTTCCCTTGCCGGGAGGGTGATATTTCTGTTATTGTTCCCTTGCCGGGATGTTGTAAATTATGGTTTGTATTGTGGTTCTTCCTTGCCAAATTGTTGTTCTGGATGTTGGGTGAGGAAGAGTGTAAAGCACGAAGGGTGATGTCATGCCATGATTTATATTTAAAAGCACGAAGGTTAATGTCGTGCCGATATTGTGATTTTAAAAGCACGAAGGGTGATGCCGTGCCATGATATGAGAGATAATGCACGAAGGATAATGCTGTGCCATGATATTGTGAGGTAAAAGCACGAAGGGTGATTCCGTGCACTTGTTTGGGTGAGAATGAGAGTAAAGCACGAAGGGTGATGCCGTGCACTTGTTTGTTCCCTGTTATTATTTTGATACTAGTGGCTGGTCATGTTCTGTTACTCAATAAGTGTTCCTCCCTTTTGTACCCTAGCATGTCCTCCCTGTATTTGTATTTAACTGTTTACTTCTTGCCGTCATTTCTATTACATATTATTGAATTGCACAGGTGTGTTTATTATTTATCGTGTCCTAGCCTCATCACTACTTCGCCGAGGTTAGGCTCGGCACTTACTCAGTACATGGGGTCGGTTGTACTGATGCTACACCTCCACTTCTTTATGTTGTGCAGATTACGGTACCGGACCCGATGGACAGTGATCGAGGGAGTGTCCTTTAGTCCACATGCGACACTGAGGTAGTCCTGCAGGTGTCCGCAGGCCTTGGCGTCACCTCCTATCTCATTCCTTTTTCTTTCTGTCTTCTCTTGTACTTATGAGACAGTTGTATTGTTTGTTCAGACTTTGTTTTAGCAAAATCTTAGATTGTTCGTGAGTTTGTGACACCAGTCTTGGGGGTATGTTTAAGGAAATTTTTTACGAGTTATTATTTAAGATGTTGAATTTCTTACCTTCCGCTTTCTCATATCTATTTGTTCTTATATGTCACTTTTAAAAATGCTAAATAGCAAGGGAATAAATCGGAATAACTAGTAACGTTGGCTTGTCTAGCGAGTTCAATGTTAGACGCCATCACGGCCTGAAGGTGGGATTTCGGGTCGTGACAATACCGGACAACCCAGAAAGAAATACAAATGATGGTCGACAATGCCACTAACATACTGTACATACTAAACCTGTGTCTACAAAGCCTCTAAGAGTATCTGACATCAAAATATCGTCGGGACAGGGCCCCGACCTACCCGTAAGTCTATAACAAAATATGATATCATGACCTCTAGACCCGGCTATACTCCGAAAGAGATGGATTCCTACCGATTTCCCATTGGATATCAATCATGTCTACTTTGAGGGCTCGTCAAACTTATTACTTTCACCCCAGGCATGAATTACAGCGACCCAGCAATGGGACATTAGTACAATGAAATGTACCAAGTATGTAAGGTAGAAAGTAATACATATAAAATAAATTCTGAAAACTAAAAAGCATGAATGAATACAAAAATAGTCTGCTGAATGATAAGAATAAGAGTAACCTTACCACGTACTCTAGATCGACTTACTAGGTCGCTATTACTTGGACCACTCGGTCCTTCAATCTGATTGAACAGCTCAACCTATACGAAGATTCTGAACTATTTCTATCAACTGTTGCTCAGCGATTTCTTATTGAATCCTGGTTTTTACTTATTATAATAACACAAAGTGGATCTTACGCGTAACAAGGTAGACCGTCCGTAAGGCACACTATAACATTACTATCTGGTGGCACGTACGCGTAGCAAAGCAAACCGTATGTACCACTCAAAATATTCGGGTCGGACTATGTGTACACATGGAACCGTCCATAGCCAACTTTTATCTTACCTATGAGTTTTGTAGACCGTCCATAGGTTAACCTTCATTATCCCCCTACACGTTCATAGACTGTCCATAGGAACATACTTATGCATAAATAACATTACAATAACATGCAATAGTCAATATCTTACAAGCTAGGTACTCGTGTCTATAACGTATAACTTCTTCTAATACTTTAGATAAATCTCAAATTTTATTCGGCAACTCGTAATCCCTACTCATTAGCTTTAAGGAAACACATAACTACTCTCAGATTTACACATCCGTCGTGACATACTAGTAAAAGGCTTTCGAGATTCGTGTAATCTTACCTTTACAAATTCATTTGGGAGATTGTAGGGCTCGTATTTCATATTGTTTAAAGTGACTCATTGCATTCATAACTCAATCTCTACTTCCTTTAATGTATGTAATATCATTACTATTTCCCCATACACACAATTATTCTAGTTAGGTAGTACAGTGCGTTTCATAACCTATGTGATCTTACGTTCTTCTAAATATGATATATTCTTCATTCGTTAGTTTGCTCATTCACAACCTTTAAATTTATGGGGAGGTTCTTATTAAGCAAATTATCACATCCCTTAATCTACATCTCTCTCTCTTATTATAATTAGGGATCTTCCGTAGCTACCTTCACGAACCAAAGAAAACTACTTCGTCCATTTCATAAGATCATAGGTTCAATACGTGATTTCTACTCGTGAGCCATTAATAATTTACCATTAAACGAAGGCTATACTTCTCGCCGTAGACTCAACATGAGTCCCGAGGTATCTACTAATCTAGGAATTCTCCGTGGATTACAACTACGAGTAACTCATTTCTTATCTATATTCACTTTTGAACTATTAAAGGCTCTTAACCCGTCAACATAGAACATACGCAAGGACTCGTCCACTTGACCTCTTATATGGGTGACGTCGCTATGGAATCATGCTGGAAGAAGAAAGGGAAAGCCTTACATACCTTTGGTCATGCCCCGACCTCGGGGAGCGCGACTGATGCTCAACCGAGATAATTCGGTCGAGCATGCCTACTTGGTGCGTTCTATCCAATCTTACCCATGAACAATATAAAATCAATATCAAGAGATATACATGAGGAGAATGAAATTTTCCCCATTCTTTTCCCATTTATCAAAAGAAATTCATTTATAATTTCAAAAACATTGTGAGTTTATAGATATAATGAAAAAACATGTTTGCCAAATACCAGCACTTCTAGTTCAATTCCCAACATCAAACACCACCCACGACCTGCCTACGGAGCCTCTAAGTACAACATAAGAGTAGTATGGAAGCGCCGGTAATAAGGCCCCGACTATACCTCAAAACACAATGTACAACATCAAATGACATCAGGCCCGGAATAGAGTAGGGCTCACCAAAATCTGCTGAAAATGGAGTAACTGCTAACGAAGACCAAAGTTGCCCGCTGATGAACCATTTGTGTCCATTGAAGATGCAGTGCCCCCGACAAAGGGACGTTAGTACATATTCCTAGTACTAGTATGCAAAGCTAAATTCCCTCTTTCAAAATAAAATGCCAATGTAAGAAAGGGAAAACCATGGAAACGACAATCAATGATATCCAAATGCCAAGTTAAACATAATAATTTCCAAAATAAGAAGAATATTACTTTAGGTTGGGAGATCTTTAGTACCGATATACAGCCGTGAATTTAGCACAGAGTCCGATCACGACTCGATAGACTAAGACGTCTCATCTGAAGACATCAACCACAATCACAATCATTACCTAAATCACAATCTCAAGTACAATCACCACAATGTGTGCGACATTGCATCCGATCACGACCCAATCGGCTAGGCCGTCACCACAATGCCGTGTGGATAGACATTACCCTATGCTAGCAATCATCTCATCCCAATTAATGGGAATATTCTCACCACATCAATCTCATCCCAAATAAGGGGAATAATCACAATGCACTCCTACACCGCATGTATAGTTTCGGGGTTAGGTTATTTCAACCCACCCTTCCTTGGTGACTAACGATACTACCAAAAAAATATTTTTTGATTTTCATACAAAAGGAAACAACAATACAAATGCATTTACCTCATAACCTTTCATACCATATATAACCTCATTGGTACTTTCAACCACTTACAACTTCATTATTTCATTGGTGCTCTCTTAGCCATACATATATTCTTCTTTCATGGAACAATTGCCGTATTTCATATTCCACACTTTTATTTTGTTTATTTTCAAGGAGGATAATCATGAGCATAAACATATGGAATATTCCGGAAATCACAATTTTAAGTTCACTAGTAATGAAGGCTTTAAACACAATAGTTTCCTTTCGAAAGAATGGAGCAAGATGATTAGCAATCGAAGCACAAGTTAAAATCATAAACGAGTGACACACCATTTATTCTTGAAATACTTTATACCAAAAGGGAAATACACAAATTCAACTCATGAATATGTAAAAGCTTAAAACACATTGGAAATACTTACAAAGCATATCATTAGTTAAAACACCCACATTGGGGCAAAACTTGAGGACATAAGTTTTAAGCAAATCTATTTTAGAGGTCCATTTGGAACAATTGAACCAAGGGTAATTTCATAACCTTTCTCACGTCATTTCATTTCATTGGCACTATTAGCCATAAGTATAACTTTCATTATCGGCACGGTGGCAACACTTTACATCTTCAACCCACTTCTTTCACTTTCTAGCATCTTTACAGATTATCAACAGCACGTCATTTCAATTCAAGACTTTAGGTACACTTATGAACAATTAAGAGTCTTAAGCACATCGAGTTTTTCTCCCATAATTTGGCATCATAACTTTCATTAGAAACACGACTCAAAGCCATAACTTGTTAATACACAGTTATTCTTGGACACATTCTCAAAGGATAACATAATGTAATAGGAGTAATTGGAACACATTTTGAATATACACATCTTTCGACACTTTGCTTACTCGGGATAATCGAATTTATTAGGAACAACTCGGAACATGGGAATTAGGAACATGATCCAACCATACTTGAAACTTACGGGAATATTATGGAATTCGGTTCTAAGAGAGTAATTTAGCCAACATACCTCGCTTTGAGCTTTTGTTAAATTTACGACAATGTTTCGAAAATTCTATGAACTTCAATCTATTTTGAGACATAACAAAATTGTACACAAATTAAGAAGATATTCATGGTTTCAGCCCATTTGAGAATTTTATCCAACACTAGTTGTGCGAATTTGATTACAAGGTTCTTCCACAAGATTTCCTTCACTCCAAAACCAATTCAATACCAAGAGTTTACTCATGCTAGTTCAATTACCTCCCCACCATCCTCATAGCTACATGCATGCATAAATAACAACTCTCATACCTAAGAATCATACTCCAGTTACCCATCTTCTACCCAAACTCGAAATTGAAGACTGGGTTAGAACCTTACCTCTTGGGTGAAAATCTTGTGAGATTTCTTGTTGAATCTCAAAGCTTGGACAAGATCATGATAAACAAAGCACTGGGGGATTCCTATCTCTCTCTAGAACACTCCCATTATTCTCTCTAAAATGTCAGATTTTTGCCTTTTAAAACGAGTTCCAAGGGCTTTTAATCAAAATAGGGGCGGGTTATAAAAATAGAAAAATGGTCCCTTCAGATTCGGAATAGCGCTACAGACCAGGCTAGGCAAGCTTTGTCGAGAGATACAGAACGTGCTTCATGAGGGATATAGCACAGTCTGGTGGCTACGAGCCGGGAAACACGAGGTCGAAATGATTCAACTCTCCAACGCACTGTTCAACCCAAAAAGTCCGAAAATACAATACATTAGCCTACATAGGCACCACTCAACCTTAAATTACTTGCCAAAAATTTACGGGGCCTTGCACCTTTAAGTCGTTCCTTCGACGAAGATGGTGGGAAAGTTTCATCTTCAATATAATCTACACCAATGAAAATAACACTACTATCAACAATAGTAGCACATCAACTAGCTAGCATGCGACAAGTTGTTCTATGGCAAATCGGACAGTATCTCCCCGTTTCTTTCACCTCCCTCAAGGTCCCCTTAATCCATATATTCAACACCTTAACAACACGAGAACTTCCCAACAATACACATATCAACAAAAATAGGGCCAAAGTTAAGCTTGGGAATAGCTAGCTTACGATACATTGAGCGACAAGTTCGGTCCTTAACTAGCTACAAATCATTAATCTAGACTTCTTCTCTTCAAGTTACATATTAACAACACACAAACACACACACGCACACGCACGCACGCGTGCGCGCGCGCACACACGCACACACACAACACACACACACACACACACACACATATATATATATATATATATACAAACAATCCAACATGGTATCACAACTTCGATACGTCTTTTGACCGCTAACTCATGACTTCTAGCTTCAAAAAACTTAGTTAGGGCTTAGATATGATAAAACTCATGTAGGAGAAGAAGATATTACCTTTAAAAAACAAGAACAACTCTCCTTAAACTTGAAATAACTCACAACACATCAACAACATCATATAAGTGATATCCGCCACTTCTACAACACTTTTAATGGCGAACTTAAGTGGTTTGGACTTGGATTTGTGTATGAATATTTATGATATGCTTAGAGAGAGTTTAGAGGTTATTGGAGGTCTTATTTTGTCGAAAATGAGATTTAGAGACGAAATCTATCACTTTATATAACAAGGTAAGCTTCCACCAACTTTGTGTGTCCCAAGGAAGCTGTTTGCGCAGTCTCGTGAAAATACGAGTATCTCTCTATTTCGATGTTTGTATCGATGAATGGTTTATTGCATTGAAAAATAGACTCGTAGATCTTAGATTTGATGGGTGCATCACGCTGTAACTCAAAGTATATTTAGAGAAAATCTTAGTGATATTAGACACAAATTTAGGTCAAATTATAAATGAAACTTGCGACAACTTTTGTCATGTTTTGTTTTACAACTTATTTGACTTAAAAACTAAGTATATGAATATTATATGATTTAATTACCTTACAAAATAACCTCCTTAAGGTATTAAGAACTCCTAATTTACCCTAAAAGTACGGGTTATAACATCTTTGATTCGTTTATTCTCCAACTCTCACGATACTTCCTTAACACTTATTTTAACCCATCATTATCTTTGTAAAAGTCCTTAATCTCTCCAGATTACATTGATTATCCTAAGATGCATTGTTGCATGAAAGTATAGCGTGTTATATTATTATTGTGTGGGATCGGGTTATACACCACAACAAATTGATATGTTATAATTGTTGTGACAGTAAAGTTATTCTATATTTTTATTTCATGGTGCATTCTATGTTGGAACAATTATATCAGTTGGACTGTTATTGTTTTTACTTAAATCATTTCACTGGTATTTGTTCATATTTGGTTTACCATTGTTAATTTATTATTGGAATGATAGTGACTTCTTGGGCGTGTCATGTATTCTACGTGGTTTGTTGTGTCACTCTGATGTGCCAATATGTGCTTATGTATTACTTGGTAAATTGAATCTCAAGATGAATTCACTTGCGTAGGGTCATTATCTCACTTTCTGCTGAGTTGTTGGTAACATAAAGGTTTTTAATAACAGAATTATTAATATGTCTTATTATGTGTTTCTTAAGATAAAACCCGTTATCTCACTCGGTGCCTTACAATTTTTATATGGTTATCACGTTTTTACTTTAGTTGGGTTCTCAAATTTTACTAATCACCCTATTGATGTTTACTTTACTTAAAATTGTTTTCACACTTTAGTTCTAACAATTCTGTATTAATTTATCTGATATTTATTTTGTTTAAATATAATTTTGTTTTACTTTATCTTATTAATTTCTAAACTAAACCCATCTGATACTCTATTAGCATGACCTGACACTTATTTTACTTTATTTTGAATCCTAAAATAAATATATTATCTGACGCCTCATTTTATTCAAGATTGTTATTATGCTTCATTGTATTTAAATATATATCTCGATCATCTTAATTGATATTGATACGGATGTGATGTACATGGTAGAACGAGGATTTTGCTGAGCGAAGGTGATTGTTATTGTGGGAACGCGGTGCCATGGCAAGATTTGAAAATTATGGATCATGATTTGTGATTTAGAGGAGTGGTGCTGATGCGAGACTAAATTGCATAGTTTAACATGTGATATACCTTATATTTTATGGGCATTAAT
>MDKJ01175567.1:0-11122 GCA_005239525.1 Nicotiana knightiana
GACCATGCAATCTAAAAATATCAGCTCTACAAGTACTTCTAGGGATACCTTTAAATAAAGGATAATAAATCCTTTGAATATACATAATAAGATATAATGAAGAAGCAAAAGAAAAAGGTAGACAACCCAAACCAATCATTTTTGCTAACTCCTCACGATCCTTCATTTTATTATATTTCATAAATCCTCCAGTAGCAGGGTTAAGAGTAGTTTGATTTCCATCACCATCAACGCCCCATTCTATGGGATGATCAATTCTCATATGTCTAGTAAGCGTCCCAGTCCCCCCTAAATTTCCTCCAGTCAAATGTTTAAAATCATTTTTACAAATTTTGCACATAACTCTATCAGTACCTTCAATTAATTCAAAAAAATTCCAAACCTTACTTCGTTTTCTACGATTAGTAGTCGGAGGAGCCACAGGTGGTCTACGACTACCACTAGTGCCACGACCACCCCCCCCTTGTAGCAACTCCAACACTACCAGCTCCATCACTAGTAGGTGTAGCTGGTATTTCATTTTCCATTTCTAATTCATTATCTTCTATTCCAAAATCTTCTTGTAATTGTTCATAATCTATATTATCATTAGGCGATGTTTCGGAAATATGTGTAAATGGAGTATTTGTAAATGGGGTATTAATATTACTATTACTACCAGATGCTGAAGAAGAACCTCTTTTTTTATTTCCCCTACCAGCAACTTTTTTACACGCTCTTTTAGCAGCATTAAACATATTGTAAAAATTTAAGTATAAGCAAAAATTAAATATGCAAATAAAATAGTAAATAAGAGATAGAGTTGGAGGGAGTGCACCGAATTCGGTATAAATTGAGCACTTGATGATTCACAATTCCAATGTTACCACGAACAAACGTCAAGCAAGTATTTCAATTTTGAAGTTCAATTGTTCTTCAAACTTCAAAATTCGAATGATAAAACACGATAAATTAAATTCCAAAACAAAGAGCCAAATAAAATTAGAAGATGAGTTGAAGACTTAAAGTCTTGAAAATTGGAGAATGAGAGATTAGAGAATGAGAGAAATTCTTAAATTGATATTGAGAAATGATAGTTGAGTGAAGAAATGAAGAAGGGGGGTATTTATAGTTTTAGAGAAGGTTAATTTTGTAAAATGAAAATAGGTTAAAATTTAAAGCAAAAAGGAGCTATTTGTGCAAATTTAACGTTGGGCAACGGCATGCTGTCAGGGGTGACTGTTGCCAACGGTCAGTGGGCCCCACATGTTAAAAAAAAATAGTCGTTGTACCGGGTCGGTTAAACCGGTACACGGTTACGATTCACTACCGGTCTGGTTACCCGTTTCAAAATAATTGAACAGGCCAACCCCCCTCTAACCCCCTTACCCAGCCCACCCGGCCCCCTATGAACCGGGCCAGTCCAGTTCCGATTTTAACCGGTCTGGGCCGGTCCGGTTATGGGTCAACCCGGCCCGTTTGCAACCTTTAATTTAGAATTATACCATAAGTAGAACTCCTCCATTATATAATGGGGGGTCTAATCATTTGTAAACACATAAGATTAACATTATTCAAAGCAATATACTATATTTTCTCTTACGCTTTCAATACTAGGTTGCTCAATTCATATTTTTAATAGCATACTTGTTTGGTTCGAGGGAGACCTAGCTCGAGGGCCAAAGCCGAACATCATATTGGTTTGATTTTTTTTTTAATTTACAAACAATTTCTAATGTCAATTTACATGTGTCTCAATTTGTTTCGAGCAAAATCACGTATCCTTAAAATCACTTATAAATTTAATTGTTATCCGTTTTTAAGGGTAAATAGTTTGGCGCCTACCGTGGGATAAGGATAATAGTGATTGTCTAGTGCTAATTTTCGTAACATGCATTGCTTTACGCTTATTCTTGTAAGCGTTTTTTATTCCAAGATCAGCATGTCGAACTCTCAAGCAGTACCCACACACATCGACAATGGCCTTGGTTTCCACGGCGAAAACGACAATGTAGCCGCCCCAGTGAACGAAGTGCCTCCAGTTGACCTCGATGGAATTCCAATTGCATACCAAATCGGCGTCAGTTCCCATATTACCATTAATGCAAATCTGGATGTCGACCCCGAGAATAGCATTCGCAGACACGTTCGATCGGCTGGTCAGAACACACAGGGTGGGGAAGAAGGCGGAACCAACCTTCGAATAATATTTGAAATGTTGCAGGATCAACAAGCTGCAATAACACAACTCCAAAATCAGAACCATGCACCGAGCAGGGTCGAGCCCGAGCCATCATAGGAAGTTGTTCATAGGGCTTAACCGACATCGGGAAGATCAAACAGAAATAAATCAAGGACTGAACCCACTATCATGAAGATGCTTGAGGAACTGATAAAGCGGATTGAATCGGGAGAAGAATATTTAAGCAAGTGACAAGAAAGTAGAAACATATAACTCTAGAGTTGATCAAATTCCGGGGGCACCACCAATTTTGAAGGGTTTGGATTCAAAGAAGTTTGTGCAAAATCCCTTACCCTCGAGCGCGGTTCCTAAACCCATTCCAAAGAAGTTCAGCATGCGAGAAATTCCCAAGTATAATGGAACTACCGACCCCAACGAGCATGGCACTTCGTACACAAGCACAATTAAGGGGAACGATCTAGAGGATGATCGAGTCCATATTGCTGAAGAAATTCGGTGAGAACTTATCAAAGGGAGCAATGATATGGTACCATAATTTTCCACACAACTCCAATGATTCTTTTGCCATGCTCGCAGGTTCCTTCGTTAAAGCACACGTCGGGGCCATAAAGGTCGAGACTAGGAAGTCAGACCTCTTCAAAGTAAAGCAGAAAGATAACAAGATGTTCAGGGAGTTCGTGTCTAGGTTCCAAATGGAACTCATGGATCTACCACTGGTTGCCGATGATTGGGCCGTTTAGGCCTTCACTCAAGGGTTAAACATACGAAGTTCGGTGACCTCACAACAGTTAAAGAAGAACTTGATCGAATACCCAGTTGTCACCTGGGCCGATGTGCATAATTGGTATCAGTCAAAGATTAGGGTCGAAGATGACCAGTTGGGAACTCCTTCTGGGTTTGTTTATCTTATCAGGCCCATCGACAAAATTAAAAGGGATATTGATCGAGAATCACAGTTAAATAGAGACCGATACCAGCCATATAGTGGAGATTGGAGAAACATTGGTCCTGGATGCAATCCCATTCGAGGTGATAGAAGAAATGATCGAGGTCTAAGATATCTAGGGCTCATGAGTAAGAGTGATTTCGACAGGAATGTCGAGTCCAAAGAAGCACCGCGACTATTGTAATACAACTTCAACGTTGATGCGTTAGCTATCGTACCAGCCATCGGGCGCATCAAAGATACCAGGTGGCCTCGACCTCTGTAGACTGATCCGGGCCAAAGAAATCCTAATCAGATTTGCAAGTATCATGGCACCCATGGTCATAGAACAGAAGATTGCAGGCAGCTAAGGGAGGAGGTAGCTCGTTTGTTCAACGAGGGGCACCTTCGAGAATTCTTAAGTGATCGGGCTAAGAACCACTTCAAGAAGAGAGATTCAAACAGACAGAATGAGCAAGAGGATCCCCAACACGTAATCCAAAGGATTATTGGAGGGTCGATATTCCTCAGGGGCCTATATTTAACCGTACAAAGATGTCGATAACAAGGGAAAAGCGAACTTGGGATTATATACCGGAAGGGACCTTGACTTTCAATGAAGAGGATGTAGAGGGGATATTACAACCCCACAACGACGCATTGGTAACATATTTTCTTACGAATAAAACTCAAGGTAAGTGTGTTTTGATTGATCCAGGTAGCTCGGCAAACATTACTCGATCGAAGATCGTAGAACAGCTCGGCTTACAAGATCAAGTTGTGCCCGCAGCCCGAGTACTTAATGGCTTCAACATGGCATCTGAAACCACCAAAGGCGAAATAACTTTGCATGTAAATATGGCCGGAACCATCCAATAAATGAAGCTCCATGTGATCGAGGGTGACATGAGGTATAACGCCCTGTTCGGAAGGCCATGGATCCATAACATGAGGGCAATACCCTCGACCCTTCACCATGTTCTGAAGTTCCCGATGCCGGAGGGAGTCAAAACAGTTTACGGGGAGCATACCGCCGCTAAGGAGATGTTTGCAGTCGACAAAGTGATACCAATATCGACACTCTCTTTAACAAAAGGATCGAATTCGAAGGGAAAATAGGAGGCCAAATAGCAACTACAGACACCGGCCTCGACCCAATCGGAGAAGCAAGGGATCGACGAGGATGATGATTATTGGATCCCTCTATCCTTTATAATCCCTGATGACTCCAACGCCACCAAGTCAGCAGTCTAAAAGCTAGAACAGGTCATAATAATTGAACATCTGCCCGAACGAAAGGTATACCTAAGCACGGGGTTAACCCCCGAGCTTAGGAAAAATCTTATTCAATTCTTTTTAGATAACATGGATTCCTTTGCTTGGTCCCGACTTGACATGATAGGGATCCCATCGGAAATCACTACTCATAAATGAAGCCTGGGCCCGAGGTCTCATTCGGAGAAGCAAAAAAGAAGGCCCCAATCTGAGGTCAAGCATGCCTTCATCAAGGACAAGGTAACCAAACTTCTCAAAATAGGATCCATTCGGGAAGTAAAGTATCCCAAATGGTTAGCAAACGTAGTGGTAGTCCCTAAGAAGGGAAATAAACTTAGAATGTGCGGTAGATTATAAAGACCTGAATAGAGCATGCCCTAAGTATTCTTTTCCTTTGCCTAATATTGATCGTATGATCGATGCCACGGCCAGCCACGAGATTCTCATTTTTCTCGATGCCTACTCCGGGTACAACAAAATACAGATGAACCTGGACGATCAGGAAAAAACCTTGTTTATCACTAAGTGCAGCACCTACTGTTATAATGTAAAGCCGCTTGGACTAAAAAATGCTGGTGCAACTTATCAACGCCTAGTAAACCGAATGTTCAAATAACAAATAGTAAAATCAATGGAAGTTTATATTGATGACATGTTAGTTAAGTCCCTGCGAGCAGAGGACCATTTGAAGCATTTGCAGGAAACTTTTGATATACTGAAGAGGTACAACATGAAGCTCAACCCAGAAAAATGTGCGTTTGGGGTCGCCTCAGACAAGTTTCTTGGATTCTTAGTATCCAATCGAGGGATCGAGATCAACCCTGATAAAATCAAAGCTATCGAGGACATAACGGTAGTAGATAATGCAAAGGTCGTGTAGAGGCTACGGGGGGGATTCATTTCGAGATCCTCAGATGGGAGTCACCGATTCTTCTTCTTACTAAAGAAGAGGAATAATTTTACTTGGACTCCGGAATGGCAACAGGCATTGGAGGAACTAAAGAGGTACTTATCGAGCCCGGCGCTGCTTCACACTCCAAAAGAAGACGAGCAACTTTACTTGTATTTAGCAGTATCGAAGATAACGATAAGTGGAGTCTTGGTCCGAGAAGAACAAGGTACGCAATTCCCTGTCTATCATGTTAGTCGGACCTTAGGCGAGGCCGAGACCAGATATCCACACTTAGAAAAATTGGTGCTTTCTTTAATAAGCGCCTTTACGAAACTAAAACCATATTTTCAATGCCATCCAATATATGTTGTAAACCCGAGATTTCAGGTCGATTGGCCAAATGGGCCGTAGAAATCAGCGGATACGATATTGATTATCGACCCCGAACAACCATCAAGTCTCAAATCTTGGCAGACTTCGTGGTTGACCTCATGTCGGACCTCGTATACGAGGTTGAAAGAGAACTGTTAATAAAATCGGGTACATCCTCGGGAGTCTGGACCCTCTTTACGGATCGTGCTTCGAATGCAAAAGGGTTCGGGCTAGGCATCGTACTAAAACCATCCATAGATAATATAGTTAGACAATCTATCAGGACTAAAAAACTAACTAACAATGGGGCCGAATATGAGGCCATGATTGCAGGTCTCGAATTAGCTAATAGTTGGGAGCGTAGGTCATCTTGGCCAAGTGTGATTCCCTCCTCGTGGTAAACCAAGTTAACAGGACCTTTGAAGTCCGAAAAGACTGCATGCAGAGATACTTGGATAAGCTATATGTGACTCAACATCAATTCAAGGAATGGACATTGCAACATGTACCTCGAGATCAGAATAGTGAGGTTGATGCCCTCGCAAACTTGGGGTTTTTGATCGATGACGACGAACTAAATTCGGGGGTTGTCGTACAACTCACGATATTGGTAATCGAAGAAGGTCATGCTGCGATAAACTCCACAAGTTTGACCTAGGAATGGAGAAAAAAATACATAGAGTATTTAAAGAACGGTAATCTCACATCAGTCCAAAGGAGTCGAGAGTTTTATGCACGAAGGCAGCACGATTCACTTTTCGATGGTCCGTAGGCGATATGTCTGGAATCCAGAGATACCAAATACGTCCTAAGGGAAGTCCACAAGCTCACTTACAGAAATCATTTTGGTGCAGAATCATTGGTCCACAAAGTGATCAGAGCCGGGTACTATTGGATCGACATGGAGAAAGATGCAAAGGAGTTCGTTCGAAAATACAACAAATGCCAAAGGCATGCCCCAATGATTCATCAACCCGTGGAACTGCTCCATTCGGTCTTATCCCCGTGGTTGTTCATGAAATTATGGATGGACATCATCGACTCTCTTCCATCGGCCCCAGGTAAAGCTCAGTTTATTCTATTTATAACTGATTATTTCTCTAAGCGGGTTGAAGCACATGCTTTCCAATAAGTCAGAGATAAGAAGGTCATAGACTTTATTTGGGACCACATCATATGTCAATCAGGATGCCCTCCGAGATTGTATGTGATAATGGAAAGTCACCCTCAACACCCGAAATCCGAATGAAGGAAAACTGGGTCCGAACTAGGAAGGATCATACCATATTCTCGAAGTCACCGGAAAAGGATCTTACAAGCTCGGAACTGTGATGACCCAAAGGCGTCATCACCTATGTTATTACCCATCCCATACTTCCGAGGCCTTGAAAACCTCATTTGTATTTGCCTCGATTTGCGTACACAGTCCGGGCGCGTAGCCGGACAGCTTAAATATGTAATTCTGTGAAAAATGCTAAGATTTGATAATAAAATGAATAAATTTGACTTTGGTCAACATTTTGTGTAAAAGGTCCCGGACCCGTGATTTGACAGTCCCGGAGGGTCCGTAGGAAAATATGGGACTTGAGCGTATGCCCGGAATTGAATTCCGAGGTTCCAAGCCCGAGAAAGAATTTTTGAGTAAAATTATTTTCTGAAAATATCTATGGAAATTGAAAATGAAATCTGATTAGAAAGTGATGGTATCGGGCCCGTATTTTGGTTCCGGCGCCCGGTACAGGTCTTATATATGGTTTAAGTCCTTTCTGTAAAGTTTGGTTGAAAACATATTTCGTTTGACGTGTTTCAGACTTAAAATGAAATATTTGATGTTTTATGAAATTTGATAGAATTCATGGATTTTGAGGCTTAATACGATGTGTATGATGTTATTTTGGCGATTTGATCGCACGAATAAGTTCATAAGATGTTTTTGAGGTAGTGTGTATATGGTTTGGAGCCCCGAGGGCTCGGGTGAGTTTTGGATAGGCCACAGATTGCATTTTTCTGAACTTGGAACTGCTGGTGTGACTGATCTGCAGGCTTCACATTTGCGAAGCCAGCATCGCAAATGCGAAGGTGCACTGGCTGGCAAGGGATCGCAAATGCGAGCCATTCATCGCAAATGTGAAGTCCCTCCTCCTGTACAGTGATCGCAAATGCGAACTATGCTTCGCAATTCCCATGTCAGGGGTGTTCGCAATTGCGAACCCCTGTTTGCATTTGCGATGCCAACCAGTAGCCTTGCCTGTACAAAATCGAGTTTTTACTTCATATTTCATATTTTCTCAAACTCAACACTCTTAGGCGATTTTTCTAAAGAACAAGACTCTCCCAAATCAATTGTAAGTTGGTTTTTACTTATTTCTTTCAATCATTAACATCATTAACATGTTTTCAACTTAAAAATCAGGGATTTCCATGGGTGAAATTGGGTGTTTGGGGTAGAATTTAGGTTTTTTCTAAAATTTGGATTTGAGTGGGTGATTGACCTCCGATTTGTAGACTTTTATATGGCTAGACTCGTGAGAGTATGAGGGTTCTGAAAATGTAAAATTTACTCGACTCCGAGATGCTGGCCTGAGGAACGTTTTGGTCATTTCACCTGATTTCGCGTCGTGACCTTGAATTGAATAGTAGAATCAGTTGCATGAGATGTTATTTACGGAATGAAATTTATTTGAATAGATTTGGGCCATTTGGAGTCGGATACTTGTGGCAAACGTGTGGTTTCGGGTTAACTGTATACTTCGGACCCGAGGTAAGTGTTCGGTCTAACCTTAGCTAGAGGGAATAGGAGTTGAGTATAATTTGCTACTTGCTAATTGTCAAAATACGATGTATAGGCATGGTGACGAGTATCTATACATTGGTTTCTAGCATGACTGTGAGTCCTTATAATGTGAATATACTGATTTTGTGGTAATTTCCATGCTTAGTTGATGATTTATATATGTTGTGAAGAATATGTGAAGGGAATTCTATTCTGTAAACTCTGTTGGAGCATTGGCTCAAATTGTGAAACGAATAATGAAGAAATATGAGATATTACGTCTTTGGAGCATTGGCTCAAATTGTAAAATGAATAATGAAGAAATATGAGATATTACATCCTTTGGAGCATTGGCTCAAGGGATAGAATAAATCATGGAAATGAAAGTGAAAGAAAGAGAAAGAGTTATTGAAATATACCCTTGCCGGGATTCAATTGTACAGTTGATGTTCCCTTGCCGGGATTTAATTGTGTAATTGATGACTACCCTTGCCGGGATTTAATTGTTTAATTATTGTTCCCTTGCCAGGATTCCTATATCTATTCTGTTTACTTCCTTGCCTTGTTTGTGATTGCTGTTTGGGTGAGGAAGAGTGTTAAAGCACGAAGGGTGATGCCATGCACTTGTCTTGGTTAGAATGAGAGTAAAGCACGAAGGGTGATGTCGTGCACTGTTTGATATTGTCTCCCTTGCTGGGATGTTGAGATTTATGTTATTGTTCCCTTGCCGGGATTTCTATTTTTATTCGGTTTACTCTCTTGCCCTTGTTTGTGATTGTTGTTTGGGTGAGGAAGAGTTCTAAAGAACGAAGGGTGATCTCGTGCATTGTTTGCTATTGTGAGGAAAGAGTGTAAAGCACGAAGGGTGATTCTGTGCCGTACAATGTACCATTTTGTACCATATTCATTGATTATACTGTGAGGAAAGAGAGTAAAAGCACGAAGGGTGATGTCGTGTCATGATTTACATTGATTACATTATACACTGCATAGTGAGGACGAGAGTAAAAGCACGAAGGGTGATGTCGTGTCATGATTTACATTGATTACATTATACACTGCATAGTGAGGACGAGAGTAAAAGCACGAAGGGTGATGCCGTGCCATGATTTACATTGATTACATTATACATCGCATAGTGAGGATGGGAGTAAAAGCACAAAGGGTGATGCCATGCAAGTTTGTGATTTCTTGTCCTTGTTGATATGTTGGCTTGTTTTTCATTTCCTTATTGAGATTTCTTATATGAAATTGTTATCTCCCCACAGCATGTTACCCTTCCCTTATTAATTGTTTTCTCCCTATATTTCTTATCCGTTGTATATACGTATATACGTTTAATTGAACTGCACATGTTTATTTGGTAGTCTAGTTCTAGCCTCGTCACTACTTCGCCGAGGTTAGGCTAGGCACTTAATCAGTACATGGGGTCGGTTGTACTGATGTTACACCTGCACTTCTTTATGTTGTGCAGATTACGCACCCGGACCCCGAGGACATCATTAGTGGGAGTGTCTTGCAGCTTATTATAGAGGCTTCGAACTTGGCGTCTCTTCCATCCCTTTGTCTTCGATTCTGTCTTGTTTTTCCTTTAGTTTTAAAGGCAGGCATGTATTTTCTTTCAGACTTGTATTTATCACTCTTAGACAGTTCGTGAGTTAGTGACACCAGGTTTTGGGAAATTTTGCGTCGATTTATTGTAATTGTCTTTACTTAGCTTAAAACCGTATTTATTTCTGCTGTTTAATTTGTGAACTGATTTAGTTTATTCTGTTAGGATAAGGTTATGATGCTAGTTTAACTACACTCGTTGGCTTGTCTAGCGGGTTTAACGTTAGACGCCATCACGGCCCGACGGTGGGATTTCGAGGCGTGACAAGTTGGTATCAGAGATCTAGGTTGCTTAGGTCTCACAACTCACGGACAACTTGGTAGAGTCTGAGGGATCGGTATGGAGACGTCTGTATCTATCCCCCAGAGGTTGCAAAGTTAGGATGACTCCATATTTCTTTTCTTCTCTGTCGTGCGCTATGATTCTGAGTACTGATTGAGTTTCTATTCTATTCTCTCGCAGATGGCGAGGACGCGTGCTTCCCTTGGTTCTGCCCAACAACTTAACACTCCCGCTACAACTCCTACTCGGGGTCGAGGTCGAGGTCGAGGATGAGGACGAGGTCGTGCTAGAGGCCGAGGCCGGGCTCAGCCTAGAGTAGCAGCCTCAGTGAAGGACCCTCAGGTCGAGTCTGACGAGGAGGTACCAGTTCCGGCAGTCCCAGTTGGACCAGCTCAGGTCCCAGAGGGGTTCATAGCTACCCTAGTGCTCCAGGACACCCTTGTCCGTCTAGACGGACTCATGGAGTAGTATCACAGGCGGGTCTTCTTCCTACAGCACCAGCCGTCTCTCAGGCTGGGGGAGGTTCCCAGACTCCTGCCGCCCGCGTGCCAGAGCAGCTAGCTCCACAGTTTCAGGCTCCGGCACCTCAGCCAGCCGGAGTAGCTCAGCCGGGTATTGCAGCACCGATAGCAGAGGGAGCACCTATGTCAGCAGATTCTTTGTGGATACTGGACCGGTTCACCAAGTTATTTACTGCTACTTTCACTGGTTCACCATCAGAGGACCCCCCAGGATTATTTGGATAACTGCCATGAGGTTCTCCGGAATATGGGCATAGTGGAGTCCAACGGGGTTGACTTCGCTACTTT
>ML410195.1:3849-25122 GCA_005239525.1 Nicotiana knightiana
GTATTTGTTTTCCCGACGTAGTCGGGGTGGACTGTTGATTGTGCATGACTTCATGTGACCGCTTCGCAATTTACATTCCGCGAGCGGAGTGTTATTTCCCCCACTCTCATGGGAACGGGTCGTACGCCATAGCGAGATTGAAAGAAATATTATGGTTCGGGCCGTTTGACCCTCGGCAATGCACAGAGATGATTATTATGATGGCTCAAGCCGGTTGTCCTTATCCATTATGCGCATGCTAAATTGTTAAATGTTTTTCATGGATTTTGAAGTGATAAGGTATTTGGGGGAAAATAAAGAAGTAATTGTTTATTTAAGATATTTGGGAGAAAATGAGGAAGTAGTAACTGTTTATTTACTTCTAGTATTTACTTGGATTTCAGTGCCTTATATATTTGGTGCTTTACTACCTTTACATGCCTACCGTTTTCATCATATTCTGTTAAATTAATCTGTTGGACCTTAGTGAGTGTCTAATTCGACCTCTCGTCACTATCTCTCTGAGGTTAGGCGGGAGACTTACTGAGTACACTTTATTTTCGTACTCATGCTACATTTGCTGTGCATTTTTATTGTACATGTACTTTCATAGCGACGTGGCTGATTAGAGACTTAGGCGAGCTGCATCATCCGGAGGCGATCCGCAGCTGACAGAGTCTCCCTCATATTGTATTTATTTCCAGTTTAAATTCCTTGTCCAATTTGTAATTCGGATAAACTTGTAGTATTGTGAAATTCTTAGAATTTGCTCATGTGCTTGTGACATCGGGCTCTGGGATGTGTTGGAATATATTTGCTAAAAATGGAATATTTAAACCATTGTATTTACTTAAGGGATTTTATTTAGTTATTATGTAATAAAGTGAAAGGTAACGATTTTCATAAATGTTAAAATAAAAATTTATTTCAACTAATTAATAATTGTCTTGCCTGACGATGGTGTCCGGCGCCATCACGACCTTCGTAGATTTTGGGTGGTGACAATTTTCACTCAAATCCGACTCCAAATCGATGTTCAAAACTCAAAAATTCACATTATGAAGCTTTAGGCCAAAATCCCCAATTTCCTCTTGGAAAATCATCAACAAAAATCTAGAATCAAAGATAAATGCATGAAATATAACCAAAATCAAGTAGAGAATACCTACCCCAATTCATATGGTGAAACATTGCTTCAATAATCGCCTCAATCCGAGTTCCATAGCTCCAAAAATGATAAAATGGCCAAAACCCTCGAAATGAGATTTAATAGAATCTGCCCAGCTATCCTCTTACGCAAACACGGGAAATCCATCACGTTCGCGATGAACAAAATCACACTGCCAACAAAAGACCCTACGCATTCGCGATACACCCCACATGAACGCGATGACTACTGGTTCCAAAGCTTCGCAAACGTGACTCACATTACGCGACCGCGATGAAGAATTCCCCAAATCCAGCTGCCAAACCTCAACACTTCGCGACCGCAGTTCCTCATACGCGAACGTAGAGAGTCTTCAACACCAAGCTATGCGATCGCGTCTGGCCAATCGCGGCCGCGAATAAGAAACAACCCAACTCTATTTTCCCTTTACACGATTGCATCTAATGATCTGCGATCGTGAAGAACAATCCATGCACCAGAAACCTGAACACACCAACAAGGCCAAAATGGAGGAAAATAGTCCGAAAACAATCCAAAACATGCCCAAGCCCCTCGGGACCCCGTCCGAACATACCAAAAAGATCTATAACATAATACGAAGCTGCTCGAGGCCTCAAATCACACATAACGACATCAAAATGATGAATCGCACCTCAAATCAAAATCTATGAACTTTGAACTTTTCAACTTCAATAGCTCGTGCCAAAACATAGCAAATCAACCCGGAATGAACCCAAATTTCGTACACAAGTCCCAAATGAAATAATGAAGCTATTCCCAATTCCTGGAACTACAATCCAAATCCGATATCAAAGAGTCCACTCCCAATCAAACTTTTGAACTTTCCAAACCTTCAAATTTTCAATTTTCGCCAATTTGTGTTGAAACATTCTAGAACCATCCGCAAATTTGGGCATACTCCCGAGTCCAAAATCACCATCCGGATCTATCGGAACCATCAAAACTACGTTCCAGAGTCAAATTCACAAAAAGTCAAGTTTGGTCAACTCTTCCAACTTAAAGCTTCAATAATGCAATTCATTCCTCCAAACCGATTCCGAATAACCTGGAAATCAAAACCGACAATTCACATAAGTCATAATACATTATACAGAGCCACTCATGCCCTCAAACTACCTAGAAAAGTTTAATTCTCGAAACGACTGATCGAGTCGTTACATATAATTTCATGAATGTGTGTGTGTTTACTAATCACAAGCTTGACATATATTTTTGATTTCTCTATATTTAAATTTCTATTTGCTATAGGGAAATACTATATTTTGATTTTCATTTATTACAGTTTTCTGAATGACACAATATAAATATACTAAATATTAAATTAACGGTATAACAAGCGAAAAAGAAAAAACATTGAAAAAAAATAAATGCATTTTGTAGTAGTAACAACATAAAATTCAAAGTGGAGAAAATAATTTAGTCAAAGAAAAAAGGTAAGGTTGAAAATCCCCCGAAAAAAGTAATCCAAAACTAAAACAAAAGAAGCTTATCATAATACAAATTAAGGTCAATTATTGTCTCACGTGAGATTGGTTTTGAAGAATCAGTTGTAACAACTCGGCTGATCATTTTGAGTGTATTAGCCCTAATCCCCTATTTATTGCCTCCTCTATATTATATTGCAGTCACATGACTCGCCGGGATATTTGGTTTTGGTTTCGGGTGAAATGGGACACCTAGTTCCTAAACTGGAAGTTTAAGTCGTAGGAGTTGATTGTAGTCTGACTTGTGTGAAGATGACTCTGGAATGAAGTTTTGATGGTTCCAATAGCTTTGTATGGTTATTTGAGTCATGGAAGCATGTTCGAATGTTGATTTGGAGGTTTGTAGGTCGTTTTGGCGTTAACTGGCGAAAGTTAGAAATTTGTTGAATTTTGGGAAGTTTAACCGGAAGTGGACTTTTTGATATCAGGGTCGGATTCTGATTCCAAAAGTTGGAATAGCTCTGTAATATCAATTATGACTTGTGTGCAAAATTTGGTATCAATCAGGGTTGCTTTGGAATGTAACAACGTCGCTTTCGGAATTTGGATATTCATAGTTGCTTAAGCTTGAATTTGGGTTGTGATTCGTTGAATTATGTTGTTCGATGTGGTTTTTGGCCTCGAGTAGGTCCGTTAGGTATTTTGAGACTAGTTGGTATACTCGGACAGGGTCCTGAGGGGAGGGGAATGTGATTTAGATCGATATCGGATAATTTTAGACTTGTGTAAATCTGCTGAAGTTAGGCTGTTTCTGGTGTCTTCGCACCTGCAGAGGGACTGGCCCAGGTGCGGGCTCGCAAATGCGAGCCACTAGTCGCAGAAGCGGATTTTGTCTAGCCTAGCTGGGATCGCAAGTGCGATCATTTGTCTGCAAGAGCGGACTTGCGAAAGTGGAGGATTTCCTTCGCAGAAGCGGAACTTAGGGAGACAACCTTGGGCTTGACCGCATATGTGGTCCTTTCTCTGCAGAAGCGGTCTCACAGATGCGAGCCCTTATCCGCAGAAGCGGAAGCCCTGGACTTAAGTTGGGACCGCACCTGCAATGATTTTTCTGCAGGTGCGGCGTCGCAGAAATGACCCATTGATCGCAGAAGCGGAAGTCACTGAGCAGAAAAGGGGAATTCGAGAGTTTGATTTTCATAATTCTTTTTGGGACCTTGAGAGCTTGGTTTGAGGCGAAATTTTGAGGGATTATTAGAGGAATTGTTGGGGGTAAGGATTCTTGACTCGTTTTTGATTAATTACCGTGTATCTACTGTTAATTATATCTTTTTAATTCGTGTTTTGGAGTCTAAAATTAGGAAAAAAGGGAGGAAACTTCTTAGGCCGAATTTTGGGGATTTGAGCGAGATTTTGGTATCATATTTGTGTAATTCTCGTATGGTTGGACTCGATATCGAATGCATGTTCAGATTTTATAATTTTGATCGGGTTCCGAGACGCGGGCTCGAGTTGACTTTTTGGGGCAATTTTTCTATTCTTTGCTGAGATCATAATTTATTCACTTAAATTAGTTTCCTATAGATATATTTATAGTATGAAATTATTTTGGCTAGATTCGAGCCGTTCGGAATTGGAAAATCGAGGGAAAGGCCTTCTAATTGGTTGATTTAGCATGGTTTGAGGTAAGTGATTTGTCTAACCTTGTGTGAGAGAAATTCGTTTTACGATTTGGTACTGTTATGATAATTTGTGATATGTGAAGGTCGTGTACGCAAGGTGACGAATGCATACACGGGCTAAATGTTGAGATTTCGATTTTAGCTACGTAATTATTTTTCATGCCTTAATTGAGCCACCTTAGCATGTTATAGTCACTATGTTTAGCCTAATTTCACATGACTACTTCTCTTATCTCTTATTTGCAACTTGTACTACATGTTTATTGAATTACTTGATATCTTAATTCAATATACATTATTTAACTGTGAGAATTTTTTACTTGAAATTTTCTATCCTTGAAATATCTTGCTGTTGAGTTTGGTGTTGAGTTGCAAAGGTCGTGATATCTATTAGAGGCAAGGTGTAAGTTGTGAAGTGTCATTTTATTTAGTTGTTACGTTTTGTCTACCGTGTTATTGTTTAGGTGAATGTTTGGTTGTGTGCAAGAGATTTATGTCGTGTTGTTGTTATTGTTTGTACGAGACTTCTGCCGTGCGGTTGTTACTATGTAACGACCCGGTCGGTCGTTACGTAGAATCTGTATATATATTTAATTTTATTGCCTCGTCATAGCTTGGTTAAACTTTTCTTGATGTGTTAGAGTTGGTAGGCTCGGAATCGGAATAATTATAATGAGAATTTAGTCACTTAGTCTTTAAAAATAGCCTTAGAGTTGGAAAAGTCAACTGAGACTTGGCTTATTGGTAAACGACCTCGGAATGTGGATTTTATGGCTCGGATAGCTTTTTTTAGGTGATTTGGGACTTAGGAATGTGTTCGGAATATTTTTGTGAGGACCGGTGTAGAATTATGCTTGAATTGGCGAAAGTTAGTTTTTGGTAATTTCCGGTCGGCAGTGAAAATTAGGCTATCGGAGTCGGAATGAAATTCTGACAGTTGGAACAGGTTCGTAATGTCATTTTCGATATGTCTACAAATTTTCAGGTCAATCAGAATTGTTTGTGATAGTTTCGGCATCGTTGGTGGATTTAGAAATTTTAAAGTTCTTAGGCTTGAATTTGACGTGATTTTGGTGTTTTGATGTTATTTATAGTGTTTCGGGAGTGCAACTAAGTTTGAATGATCATATATGATATGTTGGTATATTTGGTTGGGGTCCCTAGGGGCTCGGGATTGATTTCGGATGGTTAACGAGAAGTTCGGAGTTGGAAATTTGCAGCAAACAGCTGCTGGTGTGAATTCATTATTGTTTCCGCACCTGCGGATGTTTGATTGCAGGTGCGGGCACGCAGGAGCGGAAGAAGGCTGCGTAGGTGCGAGGATTGGCCAGCCAGGGAAAAGGTCGCAGATGCAGATAGGGGGCCGCACCTGCGAAGTCGCAGGTGCGGAATGTGAGTCGCTGGTGCGGAGTTAGGCCGTTTAATGAAAAGTCGCAGGTGTTGTTGATTTGACCGCAGGTGCGAGAAATGGGCTGCAGGTGCGGAACCCCTGGGCAGAAAGTATAAATTAAAATCCTCCGCGACCATTAGACCTTTTAACACCATTTTTGAACGGGAAAAGAGCTTGGAGGCGATTTTGAAGAGGGGAAGTCAGTGTTCTTCATTGAGGTTAGTATTTTGGACCCTAAAACTCGATTATAGGTGATTAAGGAACATAATATCAGTGTTAAATTCATGAAAATTAGTAGAAAAAGGTGCAGTTAGGGCTTTAGATAATGAGACCTTTAGGGGTCGATTTGAGGGGTCAAACGAACTCTGATTTTAGCGTTCTTTATATGTACGGAATCGTGAGGGGATTAGGAACATTTTGGTATAAAAATTTTCGAGTTCTGAGACGCGGGCCCGGGGGCCGGGTTTTATTCTAAATTTGGTACTTTTCAATTGGAATTCAATCCTTAAGCATAATTTGATGATAAAATCTGAACTTGGTAGATTTGGAGCGCTCGAAAGTTGATTCGAGAGGCAAGCGGGCTGCAGAGTAGCTTTTCGGTCTAGTTTGAGGTAAGTAATGTCTTTAAATCCTGTCCTGAGGGTATGAAACCCCGGACCTTGCATCCTTTCACGGATTTTGGAATGAAAAGATTGGAAATGTAGAAATATATTCCTTTTTAGGCAAATATTGAGTTGCGAACCCGATTTTTAAAGCCTATGCTTTATAGTATTGATATATTTTGATATAATTTGGGCTGCAAGCCATGTTTGGGGCCTAGTGCCGATCTGTTTACCCCTTGGGGGCCATTTTTACTATTTTCCTCACTTGATATGTTATGATTCCCATTCAGTCTTTTCTTGATAATTGTTTTGACACTCAGAGTATTTTGATATTATTTCTTGAAAATGAAACACTGTTTTGGGTTGAGAACCCGGTATAATGATGGCCCGAGTGGCATGTTGAGAGTGTCTGACTGAGTGAGGCCGCAAGCCAATATTCTGAGGATGTTATGATACGAGAGAGGCCGCGGGCCAATATTGTGAGTGATTTATGCCATGATGCGGCTGGCCGAGGGCCAATATTGTGAGTGATTTATGCCATGATGTGGCTTGTTATAGCGCTTGGGCTGTAGGAGCCCCTCCGGAGTCTGTACACACCCCAGTGAGCACAGATACATACTGAGTGCGAGTGATGCCCGCGGGGCTGATACTGAGTGTCTGTGAGGTTGCCCGCTGGGCTGATACTGAGTGACTGGGAGGTTGCCCGCTAGGCTGATACTGAGTGATGGTGAGGTGCTGAGGGAAATGTTATGAGAGATGATAAAGGCTTAATGAATTTCATGGTTTGACCAATGTTTGACTTAGTTGATATCGGGTTCGTATTTTGGTTCCAGAACTCGGAATAGGTCTATTACTATATTTATGACTTGTTTGTAAAATTTGGTGAAAAACGGAGTTGGTTTACGTGATTCAGACGTTCAATTGTCAAAATAGAACTTTTTAAGTTTTTTTGAAAATTTCATTTGATTTTGGTGTCTGATTCATAGTTCTAGGTGTTATTTTGGCGATTTGATCGCGCGAGCAAGTTCGTACAATGTTATTAGACTTGTGTGCATATTTGGTTGGGAGCCCTGAGGGCTCGGGTGAGTTTCAGATAGGTTGCAGAGTGAATTTGGACTTAGAAAATAGCTGGTGTTCTTTAGTTTATGATGCAGACCTCAGACCTCGCAATTGCGAGGTCAGGTTTCGCATTTGTGATATGGCAGAATTCATTTCAGGTTCTTATTTGCGAGCTATTTCCTCGCATTTGCGAACAAGTCTTCGCTTTTGCGATGTGGACTGGGGGGGAGGGAGTTTGTCCGCATTCGCGATCAAATAGGTCGCATTTGCGATCAGGACCAGTTCTCATTTGCGAACAAATCATCGCAAGTGCGATGATAGCAAATATAGGGGACCTTCACATTTGCGAAACAAATCTCGCATTTGCGAGGTTCGCAATTGCGTACCCCAGGTTGCAATTGCGACATCTGCGCTTGAACATAATATGGGAAAAACGGAATTTTAGTTTATTCTCTCAAATTTTCAAGCTTAGAAACCCTAGAGGCGATTTTTCCAGGAGCTTTTCTTCCCCAATTCATTGGTAAGTGATTCTAACCTACTTTTTTGTAACGACCCAGCCAATCATTCTGAGAATTTAAGTTCCGTTAGGCGGCATAAGGTCTTAAGCAGCTTCGTATTATGTGTATTGACTTGCATGTGTGGTCGAGTTCAGTTACCAAATGATTCGGAGTCAAATCAGGAGAAGGATTCTAGTTTTGGAAGCTTAAGTAGTAAGAGTTGACCGGAATTTGACTTTTGTGTAAACAGCTCCGGAATGGGTTTTGGATGATTTCTACATCTTCATATGGTGATTTTGGACTTAGGCATGCGTCCGGATTTGGATTTGGAGGCCCATAGGGTAATTTGAAGTATTTTGGCAGAAGTTGAAAAAGAAGTTTGGAAGGTTGAGAGGTTTGACCAAAAGTTGACCTTCATGATATCGGGGTCGAAATGCGATTCTGAGAGTATGATCAGCTTTTTTGTGTCATTTGGGACTTGCTTGCAAAATTTGACATCATTCCGGGTTGATTTGATAGGTTTCGGCGCGAGTTTTAGAAGTTGGAAGATTTGAAAGTTCATAAGTTCGATTCATGGTGCAATTCATAGTTTCAACGTTGTTTAATATGATTTGAGACCTTGAGCGAATCTGTGTTAGGTTATGGAACTTGTTGGTATGTTTAGACGGGGTCCCGGGGGCCTCGGGTGTATTTCGGATGGGCTACAGGTCATTTCCTTCTATTTTTGAACTGCTATTTTATGTCATCTGGTTTCCTTCTTCGCGTTCACGGCCTTTTATCCACGTTCGCGTAGTGTTATTGTGGAGGATGAAATATTTCCTCTTTGCGTTCGCAATCCTCTGCTCGCGTTCGCGAAGTTCTGCCCTCCACTCTTCGCATTCACATTCTTCCGCTCGCATTCACCAAGGTGTGCCATTCCATCTTCGCGTTCGCGTACCTCTTCATGCGTTTGCATAGACCAGTCGCTAGGCCATCATATTTCCCTCTCCGCGTTCGCGAAGCATATCTTGGCAGCCCTCATTTTCTTCTTCGCGAACGCGATCATTCCTCCACGTTCGCAATGCTTTGACGCCTGGGTAGAATATAAAGTCCTCTATTCCAAGGCTCAGCCATTTTCACCATTTTTGGATTCTAGAACTCGGTCTTTGAGTGATTCTTTGTGGGTTTTTCAAGAAAATTGATTGGGAAAGTGTTCTTCATCTAGAATTTATCATATTCCATGATTTTATCTTTATTTTTATCATTTAATTAGTATTTTTGAGTGAGGAAAATGGGGACTTTTGAAGAAAACTTTCAAAATGAAAAATGATGATTTGAGGGGTGAATTGGTATCGGAATTTGATAATTTTAGTATGGTTGAACTCGTAATGTAATGGGTGTTCGTATTTTGTAACATTTTTCAGGTTCCGAAGTGCGGGCCCGAGGGTTGATTTTTGGATTTTGATAAAGTTGAGGCTTTATGATCTGGAATAGTTTCTTATAAGTTTTATTAGTTCTTTGAAGTTATTTTGGCTAGATTTGAGTCGTCCGGAGGTCTTTTCACCCAATAAGTTCATTTTAGAGTATCGGTCTGTCTGCTTTGAGGTAAGTACCTTGTCTAACCTTTTGTGGGGGAACTACCTCTTAGGATTTGAGTCTTCTATGCTAATTGTAGTCCGTGTACGCGAGGTGATGAGTACGTGCTCGGGCTTATCTGTGAAAAGTAGGGCTTTTAGGGTTCTTAGGTTCTTGTATTCACTAAGTATGAAGTTGTTTTTATTATGATTAAGTTTTCTTAATTACTAGTTTCACTCTACCTGCTTTAATTGAGATTAATTGCTTTATGATTCACTGTTATTGCCTATTTGATTCTTATATGACTTAGCTAAAGATTTTTACCTCTTTTATTGCCATGCTTTCTTTTCCTAGCTGCTTATCTTTATTTGAAATTATTGCTATCTCTTATGTAATTGTTTAACCTTAATTGAGGTAATGATTATCCGTTCCGTTGCTTATCCTTAATTGTAATTGTTGTACCTCTTTCATGAGGACTAAATCCTAAATGAAGCTAGTTATCCTTTATCATAGCCGACTTATCCTTAATTGGAATTATTGACTCTTGCTATCTCCCTTGTTGTTGAACTGTACTTTGTGGAATCGTTGTTACATATTATTTTCTTCCTTTTTTAGTTGTTTCTTCTTACGACTAGTATTCTCTATTGTGGTTATTCCTTGTGAACTAGCACTATCATTTCTTGTAATCGAAAGTTCTTGAGTTGATTTACTTGTTGTACTCTTGTATTATTGTCATTGTTGTATTGATGCACGAGGTTTCTGCCGTACGGTTGTTGTGATGCACGAGGTTTATGTTGTGCGTTTGTTATTGTTATGCACGAGGTTTCTGTCATGCGGGTGTATTGGGTTGCACGAGGTTTCTGCCGTGCTATATTACTATTGATATTTTGCACATGCGGCGTAACAAGGCAGGATCTCTCTCTTATATATATATGGGTCGCACATGTCACGATCCAAAATCCATTAAAGGTCGTGATGGCACCAGACACCACTATCAGGCAAGCTAACAATAAATACTTAACTTTGTTCTCATTTTTATTATTTTAGAAATTTCATTTTTCCCTTAATTAAACAGTAAAGATTGAATTTACAGAATAGATAATAACATTTTACAACAATTTCAATACAATGCAACCCATAGTCGCCCCAAAACCCGGCATCACAAGTACATGAGCATTTACTAGGAAGTAAAATAAAATACAATAACTGCCCGGAATACAAAATTTGGGCAGGAGAAAATCTAAAAACTCTGAAGGAGACTCTGCTGGATGCGGATCGTCATAGGGAATGCGGATCGTCATAGGGAGTGCAGCTCACCTAAGTCTCTGTATGCACACACGCCTCTGCTCTTGCGAGGCCGCTAATCATAAATGCACCTACACAAAACGTGCAACAAGTGTAGTATGAGTACGTAAATCAACGCGTACCCAGTAAGTATCCCGTCTAACTCTGAATAAGTAGTGACGTGGGGTTGACTCCGACACTCACTATGTCACGACCCAATTTTTCCTCCGTTGGGTATCGTGATGACACCTAGTCTTAAGGACTAGGTAAGCCTAACATTACTGAATAACAACCATAATAATAATAACATTTAAATGCTTTCAGAAATGAACTCTCTATACAATATACACTTTCCCAAAACCCGGTAGTACAAGTCATAAGCTCTACAGAATTTTACTATAACTTCTAAATACAACTGTTCAGAAATAAATAAAGGCAGTGTATGAACAAAATAGGCCGGTGACTCTGAAGCCTTCGAACGCTGTAGTAGGTTTAACTTGAGTCTCCACGGTGCCCTCATCTTAGCTAATAACTGCACGGACGACTCACTTACCAAATAGAATCATTTTCATACAGAACGCAAGTACAACAAGGGTATCTATACTTAATAACAACAAAGAAGCCCCTTAATCCGATAATAGTGCTTAGCTACGTGTATGCTTGTGCAAGTGTCCTAACATAGTTCAAACCAACTAGTAAGCATAAGAAAAGGAAAAGACGACACGTAAAATGTTTTCCCATAACTATCACAAGAATAAGCTCACACAGGTAAGTGTACCACTACACAATACCAACAACAAGAATTCCCCCATGCGAAGTCATCACAAATCAATACCTGACACGGCTCACCTTGTCTCGCCACGTGTGCAATAGTAAAATAAATGCCTGCCTTGTCTCGCCACACGTCCATAATCATGTTCTCACCTTATCACGCCACATGTGCAACCCCTCCCCCCATATATATATATATATATATATACACACACACACACACACATCCCGCCTTCTCACGCTGCATATGCAATATTAATAGAAATCACGGCACGACAGAAACCTTATGCAAATCCCCATATCAACAACTGCACGGCAGAAACCTCGTGCATCACCACAACAAATACAACAGCAACAATGACAATAATACAAGATAGTGTAAATACATCAACTCAAGAACCTTCGATCACAAGAAATGAGGTTAAAGGAACTGTTGTAAATTGTTACCTAAACATGTTGTTCTAGGTTGTTAGAACACAGAGGCATTACCAGTTGTTTTTAGAGAAAACTAAATGAGGTTGTTATACCTTTTTATACATCAGTAATTAGACTAAATGTAGTTGAGCGATTAGTACCCTATAACATGATATTTAATGCACATGTAGAGAGGCGGAATGATGCGTATGCAGAATTCCTAAGCATGATTTCTAATGCTCAGTAGTCACAGTATTAATCATGGTTTCAGAAGATGCTGGAGTGATAACTTATTTTAATGTTGTTTAGCCTAGGACAAGATTTCTAAGCTTACATGGCAGTGTGGAACATGATAGTAGAGAATACCATTTATTAGCATGATTTTTCTAAGTAAAAGTGAACATGCAGAAACAGTGAGTATGAGACCTAATAAACATGATTTCTAATGCATGAATTTAAACAGATGGGCCTAAACATGGTCTCTGTTGCACAGATAGGAAATAAATTCTAATAGCATGGTTTCTAATGCATGAATTTGAACATATGAGCCTAAACATGATCTCTATTGCACAGATAGGAAATAAATTCTAATAGCATGGTTTCTAATGCATGAATTTGAACATATGAGCCTAAACATGATCTCTATTGCACAGATAGGAAACAAAGTCTAATAGCATGATCTCTATCCTTTTAATAGCTATCGCATGCGTAGTTACCCCTCCCTTTTCACTATCCATCCCTTGAGTTCTTTACAAATTATTACAGGCTAGGGAATTATGAATTACACAACCAAAGGAAAATAAGAAGTTACTTCTATAGGGAGCCTTCAATTAGGCCCAGATATTCCAAACCTCAATGCCTTATGGTATTTCATAGCCTTTTCATAATCCGGATGTGTCAGAGTTCCCTAAGGACCTCAAGGGCTCCCGGGCAGTGCTCATACCCAGACATAGCCAAAAAAGTTAAACATGTGCAGTGTGGAAGTGCCAGCCTTGTGTGTCAGAGTTCAGAGAGTACCCAAAAGGTCCCCAAGGCAGTGCTCACATGAAGGGGGCTGAACCTAGACTTCAAATAGTATATGTGAGAGTCCCTTTTATTTAAAAGGATTTAAGTAAGGAACAGTTTTGAAAAAGGGTAAGTAAGAAAACAGCTTTTTGAAGAAGGAAATGGAAGCTTAACATCACAAAGGACCAAGGATAGTCCAACAATAACAAATAGGGGTAATGGGATTAGGGACAAATACAGAGCATGTAAGGGCATACATACAGCAGACAGATACACACATGGACATACAATCAGGAACTCCTAAGGGCCTAGAGGATTAGGGGGGTAGAGTGCCAGGTTAGATTAACAACTAAGGCCATGATTAAACTAATGTACCAGTCACATACAGGTAAGAAGTAGGTGCTAAGTGTAAAAAAACATGTTGGTCATAAACAAATAAAGCCTAATTTAAACATGCAGAGGGGAGTTCAGGATCCTAGATACATGCTGAAGAATAAGTAAGCACGTTGGAAGAATGCTGAATTACAACAGTAATGGAAACATGTTGGTTTGGGGAACTGAAATCTAAATTAGAACATACCAGTGAAGTGAAGAAAGCAGTAACACAAACAGGAAAGTAGGAGAATGCACAATAGTTAGCCTTGGCTTGCAGCCGGCTAACCTAGAGTAGTAGTAGTTAGCACAGAAGAGAGAGCAGAAAATCTTTTAAATTGTGAGAGATTTTTTTTTTGAACAGATTAGTTCGTGTGTGTGCTTGTGTATGAATAGAGTATATATAATTTTGAAAACTTGATGAAAAATAAGGAAAAGAATCAGAATTAACCAGTGATTGTGGGACTGAATGTCAATCAGTACCCGATTAACACAAGTATCCCTATAATCAAGGGAGTGATTCACACGGTCAGTATTAAATAAGGAAAGAACCATATATAGCTTAGAGGAATATAAGAACAGTGTAAGCATAATAGGCAATTAGGTATCCCTTAATTGAAGGGATTAAACTCAAACGACTAGTAGGTAAAATAATAATTAAGGGAAGTTCTTATGCTTGTAACATGTAAGGAAACAGTTTCACCCCCTAATTCAAGCATACAATTGAGACTGGGTTCAGAAGATATCACTTAAGGAAATAGTAATCAATTAACAGTTAATCAATTATGTAACAAGGTAAGAAAATAAAGTTGGAAATCAATAAGAACATCTCATAAGAAATCAGGGATTCGAAATTGGTACTAATTAAAGGAATGCCTTATGTATCTAAGGAAACATGCGGAATCAACCGAGGATACCATATAAAAAATCAGTATAGTACTACTCATAATCATTCAGGGATTCAAGACAGTAATGATTCAAGAAGGGTGAACACATAAGAAGCAGCAGAATCAAAGACCCAATAGCACGGTGAAGCAATAATCACAAAGAAACAGGGATTACTCATGGGAAACAGACACACATACAAATCGAAAGAAAAGACATGCTCAGCATTTAGAACACAATGATAAAACTAAATAAATCATGATTAAAAGTGATAAAACGTTTAAACAAATGAGAAAAAATCACTTGATATTTAAGAAACTATTTGAAGAAAAGGTTTCAGAAACCCTAAGTGAAAAACTTGTTTAAAAAATGGAAAACCTTTAAGAAAAAATATAATAATACTCGTAATAAACCCGGATCTAGTGTAGATCTAAGAGAAGAGGAAGGTTTTTGAAGAAAACATGTAAAAAGCTTTATGATATAAAAAGATCTAAGACAGATCTAAAGGAATCGTGAAAATACCAGGGGTTAGGGTTTCAGAGAGTTGAAAAAACAAGAAAAACTTTAAAGATGTCGCCAGCGTTAGCCAGAAAAGTCATGGCTCTTACTCAGACGGTCGGAGGAGGCCGGAAGATGGCATGAAGGACCATGGGTAGGATCTGAACCGCTCCAGGTTCGCCTGAGGGCCTTAGGGTGTCATTAGACCGGAGGCAAGGGAAGGTTCTAGAGAGAACAAGAGAGAGATAGAGAGAGAATGAGAGACTGGGAAATGAGAGGTCGGAGGGGGGGGGGGTAGGTCTAGGTTTAATTATGGTAACACTAATCTGGGCCGTTGATTTAAATTGATCAACGGCTCAGATTAGTCGTGGGGTAAGGCTGGGTAGGATTTTAGGTCTAGGCTGGGTAATTGGGCTGATTAAATTGGATAGGGGCCCGGGTGAAATTAGGCTAGCATTTAAATTAAAAGTGGCTATTAGTTAAATACCCAAAAAATAGATAAATAATTAATAAAAAATAGCTAATTATTATATAAAATGAAATTAATGATAAATAAATAAAATTAAGGTTATTAATGAATATAAAAAATATAAAATTAGATAATTATTGATTTAAATGGTATAAATGTACAATTAGGCTATAGTTGTAAAATTATTGTAATTATGGTCAAATAAAGCCAAATTGGCTAATTTGTGAAATAATTAAATCCTAATGGGATTAAAAATGATATATTAAAATGGGAAATATTTTGAAATTATTTATAATATGATTTTTGAATAATTATTGAACATAAAAATATTGAATAAATGGAAAAGAATTTAATAAAAGTATGAAAAATTTCAGAAAAATACCAGTTATTATAAAGAGTGATTTTGAAGGTATATATACAAATTTTTAAAAATAATTTGAGAAAAAATTGGGTATCAACAGCTGCCCCTCTTTACCTGGGAAGGATGAAAGAGTTGTCGGGTAAAGATATGATGGCCAATTTTGACCGAGTGGAAATAGCTTGAAAGGTTCAGGCCGCACCCTGTTTCCTGAGCTGCCTACATATCCCTGGTCTTACAGGAATCAGGCTGTATGTAGTTCCAGGGTCATCGGTGAAGTATACCGATGAAGTTTTACAAGAACGGACGCCAAGTACAGGGTTAGATGAGCAAACGGCTTATAAAGATGGTTTAGGAGAACTGGAGCGGGACCACTCCTGCCGGGATGGCTATTACTTGTCGGATTACCTGCAAATAAACAATACGAGCGTATATTGTGCATAATTTAAACATGATGTAAATTCCCGTTGGACTATGAATGCTGTCTTTGGACGGTCAAGGATGACGTCTTTAACCATGATGTCCTGGGCCATGCATTACTTTGATGAGGGATTCGCAGGCCATGAAATGATGTTCTCGGGCCGTGCGGATGGTGCCTCCGAACCATGACGCCTTTGAATAATGATATGCAAAATGATAAAACGAGATCCTCAGGCCATGACATGGTGCTCTCGGGCTATGAAGATGGTGCCTCTGAACCATGACGCCTTTGAATAATGATATGTTGGCGATATTTCTGCCCATGAAGATGCAATAGCATGATGCTGACAAGACAGAGCTTAGTCTTGAAAATTTAAAAAGCGCAGAGCTCAACCCGAAATAAAGCGAATGAATTATGATAGAGACAGTGATTGCTTTGACAAGTAAATGGGAGACAATGTTTAGTCTCGGAAGGCAGAACGGTAGCCTTATGTAATATGTGGATGCGGATGGAGACAACATTTAGTCTCGAAAGGCAGAAAGGTAGCCTTATGCAATATGCGGATGCGGATGGAGACAACGTTTAGTCTCGGAAGGCAGAAAGGTAGCCTTATGCAATATACGAATGTAGATGGAGACAACGTTTAATCTCGGAAGGTAGAAAGGTAGCCTTATGCAATATGCGGATGCAGATGGATACAGCGTTTAGTCTCGGAAGGTAGAAAAGTAGCCTTATGCAATATGTGGATGCAGATGGAGACATCGGTAAATAGACTCTTTCCGCCCCATTTTCGATTTAGTCTCGAAAGGCAGAAAAGTAGCCTTATGCAATATGCGGATGCAGATGGAGACAACGTTTAGTCTCGGAAGGCAAAAAAGTAGCCTTATGCCATATGCGGATGCATATGGAGACATCATTTAGTCTCGGAAGCAAGAAAAGTTGCCTTATGCAATATGCGGATGCAGATAGAGACATCGTTTAGTCTCAGAAGGTAGTAAAGTAGCCTTATGCAATATGCGGATGCAGATGGAGACGATGTTTAGTCTCGGAAGGCAGAAAAGTAGCCTTATGCAATATGCGGATGCAGATGGAGAATGTGTTTAGTCTCGGAAGGCAGAAAAGTAACCATATGCAATATGCGGATGCAGATGGAGACAAAGTTTAGTCTCAGAAGGCAGAAAGGTAGCCTTATGCAATATGTAAGGAAAGACGACAGAAATTCTTAGCTGGCGTTAATTGCGGTAGATCATTGGGATAATGAAGCATTGTTTGTGCTGATAATAAATGTTGGCATGTGCGATGAGTTTGAGGAACGATGTCTGTCCTTTGAGCGGATAATATGTTTTTGGGCTTTTGCAATTTGTGCCTGCATCCAAAGAAAGATCGTGAGTTTTGTAAAGGGGGAAGGTTAGTTCGCATTCCCGCTGGATCTGCTTGGCTCTTTGGCTTGATCTGATGATACTGTCTATATCATTGGGGTAGCGTTCGCTAAACAAGCTGTTTCAAAAAAAATAAATATGCATGTTTTTTTTGTAAAAGTGTAATATATAATCTAAAATAGTTTTAGATGAACCGACAATGTGGCATAACTTGAGACATTGCAACCTCCTCTGCTGCGGAATTTTGAGGGTCCTCCTCAAAATTCTGCCCCAGTTTGCTGGGTGGATGCCTCTGACTGCTGCTCGCGTCGTGGCTGGCTGAACTTGCTTCGGACCTCAAAATTCTACCCCAGTTTCCAATGGCGGCGAAAAATAGATTTTTTTATTGAATTGTGGTTGAACCCATAGGGATACCTACGTATCCCCTCTTAAATGGGAATCAAGTTAGGCATAGTTCAAATTACATCATTAAGAAAGCATAAATATTACACATAGTAGCGCGTGACTGCATCTGAATTGATCGGTTTCGGCCAAACTTCTCCGTCCATTTCTGCAAGTATGAGTGCTCCTCCTGTCAGCACTCTGTGAACCATGTACGGACCTTGCCAGTTGGGAGAGAACTTCCCCTTGGCTTCATCTTGATGCAAAAATATTTTATTTAACACTAGCTGTCCTGGTGTGAATCGTCTCGGCTTGACTTTCTTTTTGAAGTCCCTGGCCATTTTGTTCTGATATAGTTTACCATGACATACTGCATTCATTCTTTTCCCGTCTATGAGGGCTAGTTGCTCATAACGGCTTCTTACCCACTCTGTGTCGCTGAGCTCAGCTTCCTGTATAATTCTTAGAGATGGAATCTCCACTTTGGCAGGAATAACAGCCTCTGTACCATAAACTAGCATATAGGGAGTTGCCCCTGTTGATGTGCGGACAGTGGTGTGGTATCCCAGTAAGGCGAATGATAACGTTTCATGCCATTGCTTGTGCCTTTCTATCATCTTTCTTAGTATCTTCTTGATGATTTTGTTGGCAGCCTCTATGGCTACATTCATCTGAGGTCTGTATGCTGTGGAATTCTTGTGTTTGATCTTGAAAGTTTCACACATAGCTTTCATCAAGTAATTGTCGAAATTAGAACCATTGTCGGTGATGATTGACTCTGGAACTCCGAACCGACAAACAATGCGGTCGCGGACAAAGTCGGCCACAAATTTCTTAGTAACTGCCTTGTAGGAGGCTGCTTCGACCCATTTAGTGAAGTAGTCAATGGCGACCAAAATGAACTTGTGGTCATTGGAAGCGGCATGCTCAATTGGTCTGATAACGTCCGTACCCCAAGCGGCGAACGACCATGGAGAACTGGTTGCATTGAGCTCACTTGGAGGCACTTTTATCATATCCCCATGTATCTGGCAGCGGTGGCACGTCTGAACATATTGGATGAAGTCTGTTTCCATAGTCATCCAAAAGTAACCATCTCGGAGTATTTTCTTTGCTAGAACTATGTGGGACATAGGTCCCTGCATGAATTTCTTCCAGCAACTTTGATGCTTCCTTTGCGTCAACACACCTTAATAACCCCAAATCAGGAGTCCTCCTATACAGGATTCCTCCGCTGTGGAAAAAATTGTTGGAAAATCTCCGAAGTATGCGTTTCTGAGTGGAATTTGCAAGCTCGGGGTATTCTCCTTTTGCCAAGTACCTATCGATGTCATGAAACCAAGGATTTTCGTCTACTTCTTCTTCGATATGGGCACAGTAAGCTGGATGATTATGGATCTTTATGGGAATAGGGTCAATGAAATTCTTGTCCGGATGCTGGATCATTGAGGACAAAGTAGCTAATGTGTCGACGAACTCATTCTAGATTCTGGGGACATGCTGGAACTCTATCTTTGTGAACCTCTTTCTTAACCCCTGTACATGGTGCAGATACGGCAGTATCTTGGGATTCTTTGTTGCCCATTCTCCTTGTACCTGATTTACCAATAAGTCTGAATCACTGATCACTAACAGTTCCTGGACATTCATGTCAATGGACATATCGAGCCCCAAGATGTAGGCTTCATATTCGGCCATATTGTTGGTGCAAGGGAACCTGAGTTTGGCGGATATCGGATAATGCTGACCGGTCTCTGATACTAGTACTGCTCCAATACCGACTTCCTTGAAGTTTGCTGCTCCATCAAAGAACATCCTCCAGCCATCATAGGATTCAACAATATCTTCTCCTATGAATGATACCTCTTCATCAGGAAAATATGTTTTCAGGGGTTCGTATCCTCCGTTTACGGGATTCTCAGCAAGATGGTCTGCCAGAGCTTGTCCTTTGACTACCTTCTGAGTCATGTAGACAATGTCGAATTCGCTCAACAGGATTTGCCACTTGGCTAGCTTGCCAGTGGGCATGGTCTTCTGAAATATGTACTTTAATGGATCCATCCTTGATATGAGATATGTTGTGTAGGCACAGAAGTAATGCCTTAGCTTTTGGGTGACCCAAGTTAGAGCACAACAGGTGCGCTCTAATAGAGAATACCGGGCATCATATGGAGTGAACTTTTTGATGAGGTAATAAATAGCTTGTTCCTTCCTTCTTGTTTCATCGTGCTTCCCTAGAACGCAGCCGAAAGCTCCATCTAATACTGCAAGATAGAGTAGTAAAGGTATGCCTAGCTCAGGCGGTACTAGTACTGGAGGTGTTGACAAATATTCCTTGATTCTGTCGAAAGCCTTTTGAAAATCATCGGTCCACTTGGTCGCAACGTTCTTCTTCAGCATCTTAAAGATTGGCTCGCAGATAACTATAGACTGTGCTATAAACCGGCTGATGTAATTAAGCCTCCCCAAGAAACTCATCACATCTTTATTGTTCCTTGGTGGTGGTAATTCTTGAATGGATTTGACCTTGGACGGATCCAATTCTATTCCCCGACAGCTTATAATAAATCCCAGCAGCTTCCCAGCAGGAACCCTGAATGCACACTTTGCGGGGTTTAGTTTCAGATTGTATTTTCGCAACCTATTGAAGAACTTCCCTAAATTCTCCATGTGATCAACAACTTTCTTTTATTTGATAATGACATCATCTACGTACACCTCGATCTCCTTGTGAATCATGTCATGGAATATGGTGGTCATGGCTCTCATGTAGGTGGCCCCTATGCTTTTTAGACCGAATGGCACCATCTTGTAACAATACACTCCCCACGGCGTAATGAACACCCTTTTCTCAGCATCTTCCTCATCCATCCAAATCTGGTGATAACGGGCGAAGCAATCCACGAAGGACTGTACTTCATGCTTGGCACTGTTATCAATTAGAATGTGTATATTTGGCAAGGGGAAGTCGTCTTTCGGACTGGCCCGGTTGAGATCCCGGTAGTCGACGCAAACCCTGACCTTCCCATTCTTCTTTGGCACAGGTACAATGTTGGCTAACCATGTCGGGTACTCCACTACCTGGAGAACTTTGGCGTTGATTTTCTTGGTAACTTCTTCTTTGATTTTCAAACTCATGTCGGTTTTGAACTTTCTGAGCTTTTGTTTCACTTGTGGACATATTGGATTGGTTGGCAGTTTGTGAGCCACAATAGACGTACTTAGACCAGCCATGTCATCATACGACCATGCAAATACATCCTCATACTCTTTTAGAAACTCTGTGTATTCTTTCTTTTCTGATGGTGACAAATGAATGTTGATACAAGTCTCCTTGACATTTTATGAATCTCCCAGTTTGATAATTTCGGTCTCATCCAGGTTGGACTTAGGTCAGTTCTCAAAGTTCTCAACTTCTTTGACAATCTCGTTAGGTATGTCGTCCTCTTCTGAATCATTGTCCGTTTGCTGCGTTGACTCATTGCATGTCACAATCATCGGTTCATCAAGACAAGTAATTGTAATATTGTATAAATAAAGTAATGAGAGAAAACAATAGCAATAAATATCAGATTCGTAAGAGAAATTTAGAAGATGCTTTGATAGATTGAATAACTGTTTTGAACATTGAAGATCTTTATTGCAGAAATTGAAAAATGC
>ML410195.1:26122-43866 GCA_005239525.1 Nicotiana knightiana
ATTCGTAAGAGAAATTTAGAAGATGCTTTGATAGATTGAATAACTGTTTTGAACATTGAAGATCTTTATTGCAGAAATTTAAAAAAATGCAGGAAAAGGAAAATCATTTAGTAAACAAAACAGTAAATAATGCTTGTTTTAGCTTTGCTACCCCGAGGCTCGTCGGGCTTTGGTTGTCTTGATAGACCAGTTCTTGATATATTCCCCCTTGATTACAGTCTGTATGGAAGGGCCTTCCTCCCCCTCCCCCTCAAGAACAACACATCAATCCATATCATCATCCTCTAGGAACAAAATCCTCATTGCTGCAAATGTTTCTTCCTTATCTGAACCGTAAATAGTGTCGGCCTGCTTGAAAGTCTGCTCAAGATGAGGTATCGGCTGCTCCAAAGGGTAATAGGGACCGCACCAAGGTGGCGACCAGTCATTGAATTCCTGCCAAGTGTACTCATACCCCAAATCGAAAGTGGTGCCATGTTCCTTGAGCTTTATGGTCTTCGTAATCCCTTGGAGGTTTTTACCGAGCCCTTTGCCTGGCTCATATCCTCTCCAGTTCAGGATGCTCTCGATCTTGTTATCCCACAATTTGTTCTTGTCGATAGCATTGACCCGTTCAATGTGGTGGTAAGTTCCTCCGCCTATCTTCCTTTTTCCATCAATCACCGGAATAGTTTGATGACTGTAAATAGGGTTGCTACCGTCACCATGAATAAACACCTCTTGGTGGTTCCACTCGAATTTTACTACCTGATGTAGTGTTGATGCTACGGCTCCAGCAGCATGAATCTAGGGTCGTCCCAACAACAGGTTGTAGGACGCCAAAACATCTATCACCTGGAAATCTACTTCGAACCAAGTCGGTCCCATCTGTAAATATAGACTGATCTCCCCCATGGTGGACCTCTGAGAACCGTCAAAGGCTTTCACATTGATCACCCTATCCTTTATCTCGTGTAGCCCTTTAACCAATTTCTTGAGTGTTATCAACGGACATATGTTAAGACTGGAACCTCCATCGATCAAGATTCTTGTGATGAAATGATCTTCGCATTGCACTGTGACGTGTAGTGCTTTGTTGTGCCCCAATCCTTCAGGTGGTAGCTCATCCTCAGGAAAAGTGATATTATGACTCTCCAGTACCTGGCCTACCATATTGGCCATTTCCCCACTAGTGATGTTGTTTGGAACATATGCTTCACTCAACACTTTCAACAAAGCATTTCTGTGTGTTTCGGAATTCTGCAGCAGAGAGAGAATGGATATCTGTGCCGGTGTCTTGTTGAGCTGGTCGATGACTGAATACTCCTTAGCCTGCACCTTTCTCCAAAGGTCATCAGGACCCATTTCGATATGGGGAGTTCGATTGGCGGCCTGCTTGCTTGACTCGGCCAGATGCTTAGGGGTGTAGACCCTACCAGTTCTCGTCATACCCTGTGCTGCGACAGCTTCCTCAGACCTAATCTTGCCTTTCCTTCTCACCTCGGCTGTGTAGTCCCAAGGAATATCATTTGAATAGAAGGGTGGCGTGGTTGACATTGCCACCGGGATTGGTGCAGCCATCTTTATTTCAAACGGAATATGTGTTTGGGTGGCAAGACTGCGACCTCGAACGAAGGTGGTGCATTTGTTGGAGATACAAAATCAACTTCAATTGGCACTGGTGACTTTGCAAGTGGCACTGCTTCAAACTCAAATGGCATAGACATATTCACCTCAGAGGCCTCAGATGGCTGAATCTGGACTATGATCAGTTTGAGAGTGACTGCGGGTTTCTTTGGGTCATCGCTTTCTGCGATCAACCCGATTGACCCCTCGAGATCCAAATCATCTTCTATTTCAATCATATGAATACCTCCACCCTTATGGTCTGGCAGAGGATTATCGCAGACATTTGGAGCGAGGTCTTTTTCCACAATAATCTTGTTGTCAATGAGAGCCTGTATTTTGTCCTTCAGAGAACGGCATTCTTCGATGGTTTGTCCCTTCATACCGGAATGGTATGCATAGGATATGGGTTAACCCACTGAGAAGGGTTCTCAGGGGTGGCAGCAGGGATAGGTGTGACATAACCAGCAGCTTTGAGTTTTTCATACAGCTGGTCAATGGGCTCGGCTATGGCGGTGTATTGCTTTGGAGGGCGGCGATCAAAATTGGGACGAGGTCTAGGGAAGTTTTGGCGTGTAGGGGGTGATTGATAATGGGATGACTGGGAATTATAAGTGTGGTAGATAGGAGGGGGTTGTGGATATTTGGGCGAAGCAGGTTAATATGTGGGTGGTGGAGCTTGGTAGGAAGGTGGTGGAGTTTGGTAATTTGGTGGTGGAGCTTGGTAATTTGGTGAGGGTTCTTGGTAATTCGGGTTGGATTATATGTGAGTTGAGGTGTCGGATAGGTTTGGTAATTGAGCGGGGACTTGGTTCTTTGTGCAACCATTACGACTCCCACATCTCTCTTCTTAGACACACCACCGGACTGTAGAGCCTTGTTAGTGGCTTGCAAGGCTTCAAAATTTGTAACCATACCGCTTTTAATACCTTCTTCAATCCGCTCACCCAATTTGATGATGTCAGAGAACTTTTGGCCTTCAACCATCATTAACCATTCATAATACTGCGGGTCCTGAGCCCGGACAAAGAACTTGTTCATCTATTCTTCTTCTAGAGCAGGTCTGACTTTAGCGGCTTCGGACCTCCGGCGAGTCGCATATTCGCGAAAGGTTTATATAGGCTTCTTCTTCAAATTTTGAATGTAGAACACATCCGGTGTGTTTTCTGTGTTGAATGTAAATCTGTCCATGAAATCAGACGACATGCTTACCCAATTTAACCATTTCTTGGGGTCTTGGCTGATGTACCAAGACAGTGCATCTCCCTTCAAACTCCTCATGAACAGATTCATNAAAATGGTCTTTTGCGGGGTTTTGAGGTTCTGGGATGAGTAGTGGGGTGTTATTTGAGGTGTGGCAAGCATTGCACTGTGTCGGTAGAGTTTGGTTCTTTGGGGGAGTGGTGTGATGGTGAGGTGCGGGATGATTTTGCTGTCTTGGAATATTTTGGGGAGGTGCGGGGTTTTGAGCATTTGGAATGTTGATGTCAGGGATGTTGAGGGAAAATGACAAGTTGGCCAGGTTCCGGACTTGATCAAGTTCTTCGTGAAACTTCAGCAATTTCTGTTCAAGTGTCGACATGTTCTCATGCAGGACCTGAATACCTCGGCCATCAGTGGCCTCTACCCGTTCAATCACATTATCCTTTATGATGCCGCTGGACTCTTCCATCTTACTTTTGCCTTTGTCTTTGCCCTTAGGAGGACTAGGGGGAGGAGTAGGTGGAGGGCCCTTAGATCTGGTGCGATAGGCTGATGATGCCAGAATGCACGAACTAACCTTTGGGGAGGGGAGTAAGAAAAAATAAAATCCAAAAGTAACCAAGTCAGTGAGGATCATGAAAAGAGTATTGCGGTATTTAAACACATAATGCGGAAATGAAAGCGTGTTCTAAGTTGGAGACCTCTTTGTGCCCGAGGTAGGCCTAGCGACAAATTGATTTGGAGAACTTAAAATGCTAAATGCCTCACTTTATTGATAATAAAATAGACAAATCTCGAAACGACAGACGAAAAATAAAAATCACTAATGGCCATTGGCCTTATTACATTGTTAGAAAAATAAAGACATTCCTATCTACTTGATCCCAGAAGGACCTTCCCCAGATTCGGCATTCCTGCTTTCTTCTAACAGTTTTCCCAGCTCCCGAAGTCCCAGCAGCAGGTAAGTTCTGGCTAGGTATGCCCCTGCAGCTCCCTCAGCCTTTTGACAATCTTCAACCCTTTTGATGAACTTTTCTTCCAAATCGATTATACCTCGTTCCAGGTACCCCAACCTCTTGTTGGCACTGATAGCCATGTCTTTCCATTCCTCGATTAGTCTTTTGTTGGACTCATGTATCTTGTGGTGATCATCCTTATTTTCCCGGATCCTTTTACGCAACTGGTTGAACTTGACTTGTGCTTCAGCCCTTTCATCTACAATCCTGTGAGTCGGACGTACCCTGACTTAATTTGACCACCCAGATCCTCTTCTAACCAACCACGATAGAAAGGGGTATAACCAGTGTGATACCTGTCTGGCTCGATGGTGTCTTTCTCAAGTATAACCTTGCAGTGCCATAGGTGTTGAGCTTGGCAATTGTGAGGACTGTCATTATTTTGAAACTCGGCTCAGAGATGGCTTATCTTCTCGACCTTAGGGATGACTTGCTTCCTTCCTGCTTGCCTCATAACTCGAAGAGGGACGTAAGGGTATGTCCCCCTTACCAATCAGTACCAGAAACGATGCGTCTCGGGATCGAATGATGAACTCATCCGTTGGAAACCATTCGAACATCCATTGAACTTGTTCTTCAGTCAGGTTGTCAAAAAGCTCGACCCATCCTTCAGCATCTTCAGGTTGAGCGAACATGTCAGGGATATAGTTCATTCGCTTTGGGTGATAGAAAGCGATGTGGTCATCCCACATTCGGTGGTAGATGTCCTATCGATATTCTCCCTTTTGGAGATGTTCCATGAGCCAGAGTGGAAGTAATAAATTGCAACCTTCGAAATGCTTTGCTCCTTGTTGACACCTTTCTAAGGCTCGGTACATGTCTGCAACGATCATGGGCACAATGCTGAAATATTTCCCATTTACTCCTTCCATTATGGTCTTAATTACCATGGCTAGCCTGGTATGGATCCTTTCCTTCTTTATCGGGAACACGATCAATCCCAAAAAGCAGAACATAAACACGAACACTCGGCGATAAACGTGTCCCAGAGAGGTGATAGCAAACTCGTCATGGTAGGTACGGTATGATTTGCTGTAGCCATACCTTTCGTACAAGTAGTCAAAAGGAATGTATGAATCTTCCAGACATACATATTACGCGTCCTTTTTCAGACCCATCATTTTGAGGAAACTTTTGCATGTGCAGTTCTCAGGCATCAGCAACCCCGGTGTTTACCATACTACGTTAGCCAGCCCTCCTATCTCTTCTATCAACAACGCCATTTCGATGTTCCCAAAGCGGAACACGAATCTTTCACGATCCCAGAACAGGGTAGGAGCCTCTACTATCATTTTGTTAGGCTGGATTTCTAGAAGAGATGGTAGATTAACCAAGTGTTTCCTGACGATAGTTTTGTCACTGGAGTGTAGATCCTCCCACTAACTAAGCAGTTTTGGGTGAATGTTGGAGACCATGCCGAATCTGGGGACTTCGTGCCTCATTTTTTTTCCTGCAAAACAAATAGGTTAGGCCCTTACCCCCACTAGACTCAACTATTTATCGTTAATAATTAGTAGGAAGCATTTAGTTCTCCAAATAAATGCACAGAACGTGAGGGCGTCCGTTTGGGTTTTGGGAAACCCAGTGAACTTTTGGATAAGGCTTATCTTAAAAGCTATCGTGCGGACGACACTTTAGCTTGACTAGGTTTGACCATGATGCATGCAATAGTGCAACAGAGTAAGGTTTCTATGGAGTTTTAGACTGGTACCCTTGAGCGGAAACTCAAGGGGGAAAGGCACGGAACCGTCGACTGCACCGCTGATCGACTAGTTTTACCGCAAATAAGCCTTTCCTAATTTAGTGGGTGATAATATAGGAAGGGCGCAACCACTCATCAAGCATTGCTATATTATTTTGTTTGACACGAGTGGAGTATGAATGTCGAGCATGATTTATGCAATAAGTATTAAAACAAGTTGTCACATATTTGCACGTTAAAGAAAGCGGTAAAAACGGTAATAATGATTTAAAGCAGTTACAAAAGGAAACAAAGAGACATGTCAGTTATGTTTTGAAAAATAATAAATGCTCGAAGTAAACAATTAACTGCATGCAAAGGGAATATGAAAGGGTGCAAGTATTTAAAAAATAAAGGCATAAATTCACGAAACAATTTGAAATGGTAAAATCCTGTATATCCCCAGCAGAGTCGCCATGCTGTCGCGCACCCTTTTTCTTCCTCCTCCTTGGCGGAAGATCGGGTTCATGACACTGGTTTGAGACAACTTTTTCCTTTTGGGAAAGGGGTTTGCATATTTTGAAGAGTCGCCACCTAACGATTTTAACGGTGCGTTAGGGCACCTAAGGAGTTCAATTACAACTACGTTGCTAACCAGAGATTTGGGTAAGGTCTTGAAATTATCCTAAGGGGAAGGTATTAGGCACCCCTCAGGATCCACAAGTGTGGTTCCCGGCCAAATGATTTCGTGAATTTGTACAACTAACAAATAACAAGTAAAAGGATCAAATAAGAGGGGATTTAAGTCTTAAGCATGCAGGTTTTTAGAAAACAGTAGGGATGATTATGAACTAGCGTATACAGGTGTCCTAGGTTTATAATAATATGGATCACATCAATGCAATACCCGGTAATCACTCCTCGAAGAGGGGCTACACGTGGTATTAGACACCGGTCATCATATCCATATTCTACCCTTCCCACCCCGTGAAGGTAATTAAAGTGTACGTTGTTCACAGATTCTATTGCGTGCTATTACCCATCCCATCCTATCAGTCCTGGATGAGGTTAGGACTACTATCCTAAAGGGTAGGTACTAGGAAGACCCTCAGGTTTAAAGGGGTAAAATTCTAAGGCGACAAGCAAAGAACATATAGGATTGCAGTCAGTGGGAAACACACAGGAGCATATAGAAGGCTCAGATTTTCCTCTGCAGATAATGCATATAATTAGCATGACTCAAACACATATAAGGGCAGTACTGTTAATTAAGATCCTAAGACATGGTGTCTAGGTTAATTCAGAGGATAAACAGATAGGCAGACTTGTTTTATAACTCAAAAATATGCTCTAATCAGTTTGCCTACTGATTTCAAAGTACTATGAGTATTAAGCAGCACACACAAGAGAGACAAATTTCTAACTTTTGAAAACTAGTCACCTAAGGCTTGCCTAGGCGGGACACAGTGTATATTAACAGAATTATTAGAGGAACTGTTGCAAATTGTTACCTAAACATGTTATTCTAGGTTGTTCAGAACATAGAAGTATTACCAGTTGTTTTTAGAGAAAACTAAGTGAGGTTGTTATACCTTTTTATATATCAGTAATTAGACTAAATGTAGTTGAGCGATTAGGACCCTATAACATGATATCTAATGCACAGGTAGAGAGGCAGAATGATGCGTATGCAGAATTCCTACGCATGATTTCTAAATGCTCAGTAGTCACAGTATTGATCATGGTTTCAGAAGATACTGGAGTGATAACTTATTTTAATGTTGTTTAGCCTAGGACAAGATTTCTAAGCGTACATGGCAGTGTGGAACATGATAGTAGAGAATACCATTTATTAGCAGGATTCTTTTAAGTAAAGTGAACATGCTGAAACAGTGGGTATGAGACCTAATAAACATGATTTCTAATGCATGAATTTAAACAGATGGGCCTAAACATGGTCTCTATTGCACAGATAGGAAATAAAGTCTAATAGCATGGTTTCTAATGCATGAATTTGAACATATGAGCCTAAGGATGATTATTGCACAGATAGGAAACAAAGTCTAATAGCATGATTTCTATCCCTTTAATAGCTATTGCATGCAAAGTTACCCCTCCCTTTTCACTATCTATCCCCTGAGTTATTTATAAATTATTACAGGCCAGGGAATTATGAATTACACAACCAAAGGAAAATAAGAAGTTACTTCTATAGGGAGCCTTCAATTAGGCCCAGATCTTCCAAACCTCAATGCCTTATGGTATTTCATAGCCCTTTCATAATCTGGATGTGTCAGAATTCCCTAAGGACCTTCAGGTCTCCCGGGCAGTGCTCAAACCCAGACATAGCCAAAAGAGTTAAACATGTGCAGTGTGGAAGTGCCAGCCTTGTGTGTCAGAGTTCAGAGGGCACTCAAAAGGTCCCCAAGGCAGTGCTCACACGAAGGGGGCTGAACCTAGACTTCTAAGAGTATATGTGAGAGTGCTTTTTATTTAAAAGGATTTAAGTAAGGAACAGTTTTGAGAAAGGGTAAGTAAGAAATCAGTTTTTTGAAGAAGGAAATGGAAGCTTAACATCACAAAGGACCAAGGATAGTCCAACAAGCACAAAAAGGGGTAATGGGATTTGGGACAAATACAGAGCATGTAAGGGCATACATACAGCAGGATGATACATACATGGACATACAATCAGGAACTCCTAAGGGCCTGGAGGATCAGGGGGTAGAGTGTCAGGTTATATTAACAACTGAGGCCATGATTAAACTAATGTACCAATCACAGGCATGTAAGAAGTAGGTGCTAAGTGTACAGAAACATGTTGTTCATAAACAAATAAAGCCTAATTTAAACATGCAGAGGGGAGTCCAGGATCCTAGATACATGCTGAAGAATAAGTAAGAAAGTTGGAAGCATGCTGAATTACAACAGTAATGGAAACATGTTGGTTTGGGGAACTGAAATCTAAATTAGAACATACCATTGAAGTGAAGAAAGCAGTAACACAAATAGGAAAGCAGGAGAATGCACAATAGTTAGCCTTGGCTTGCAGCCGGCTAACCTAGAGTAGTAGTAGTTAGCACATAAGAGAGCAGAAAGTCTTTTAAATTGTGAGAGAGATTTTTTTTTTTTGAACAGATTAGTTCGTGTGTGTGCTTGTGTATGAATATAGTATATATAGTTTTGAAATTTTGATGAAAAATAAGGAAAAGAATCAGAATTAACCAGTGATTGTGGGACTAAATGTCAATCAGTACCCAATTAACACAAGTATCCCTATAATCAAGGGAGTGATTCACACGGCCAGTATTAAATAAGGAAAGAAACATATATAGCTTAGAGGAATATAAGAACAGTGTAAGTATAATAGGCAATTAGGTATACCTTAATTGAAGGCGTTAAACTCAAACGGCTAGTAGGTAAAATAATAATTAAGGGAAGTTCTTATGCTTGTAACATGTAAGGAAACAGTTTCACCCCCTAATTCAAGCATACAATTGAGACTAGGTTCAGAAGATATCACTTAAGGAATTAGTAATCAATTAACAGTTAATCAATTATTTAACAAGGTAATAAAACAAAGTTGGAAATCAATAAGAACATCTCATAAGAAATCAGGGATTCGAAATTGGTACTAATTAAGGGAAGGCCTCATGTATCTAAGGAAACATGTAGTATCAGCCGAGGATACCATATGAAAAATCAGTATAGTACTACTCATAATCATTCAGGGATTCAAGACAGTAATGATTCAAGAAGGGTGAACACATAAGAAGCAGCAGAATCAAAGACCCAATAGCATGGTGAAGCAATAATCACAAAGATACAGGGATTACTCATGGGAAACAGAGACACATACAAATTGAAAGAAAGACATGCTCAGCATTTAGAATACAGTGTTAAAACTAAATAAATCATGATTAAAAGTGATAAAACGTTTAAGCATATGAGAAAAAATCACTTGAACTTTGAGAAACTGTTTGAAGAAAAGGTTTCAGAAACCCTAAGTGAAAAACTTGTTTAAAAAATGGAAAACCTTTAAGAAAAAAATGTAATAATACTCGTAATAAACCCGGATCTAGTTGTAGATCTAAGAGAATAGGAAGGTTTTTGTAGAAAACATGTAAAAAGCTTCATGATTTACACAGATATAAGACAGATCTAAAGGAATCGTGAAAATACCAGAGGTTAGGGTTTCAGAGAGTTGAAAAAACAAGAAAAACCTTAAAGATGTCGCCAGCGTTGGTCGAAAAAGTCATGGCTCTTACTCAGACGGTCGAAGGAGGCCGGAAGATGGCATGAGGGACCATGGGTAGGAGCTGAACCGCTCCAGGTTCGCCTGAGGGACTTAGGGTGTCATTAGACCGGTGTAGTGTGAAGTAGTAACCAGGAGATAATGGGAGACCATAGTTTCCAGCGAGGGAACTAGCCGGAGAAGACGAACAAACTCCATCGGAGAAGGGAGGCAAGGAAGGTTCTAGAGAGAACCAGAGAGAGATAGAGAGAGAATGAGAGACTAGGAAATGAGAGGTCGGAGGGGGGTAGGTCTAGGTTTAATTATGGTAACACTAATCTGGGTCTTTGATTTAAATTGATCAACGACTCAGATTAGTCGGGGGGTTGGGCCGGGTAGTATTTTAGGTCTGGTCTGGGTAATTGGGCTGATTAAATTGGGTAGGGGCCCGGGTGAAATTAGGCTAGCATTGAAATTAAAAGTGGCTATTAGTTAAATACCCAAATAATAGATAAGTAATTAATAAAAAATAGCTAATAATTATTTAAAATGAAATTAATGCTAAATAAATGAAATTAAGGTAATTAATGAATATAAGAAATATAAAATGAGATAATTATTGATTTAAATGGTATAAAATGTACAATTAGGCCATAGTTGTAAAATTATTGTAACTATGATCAAATAATGCCAAATTGGCTAATTTGTGAAATAATTAAATCCTAATAGGATTAAAAATGACATATTGAAATGGGAAATATTTTGAAATTATTTATAATACGATTTGTGAATAATTATTGAACATAAAAATACTGAATAAATTGGAAAAGAATTTAATAGAAGTATGAAAAATTTTGGAAAAATACCAGTTATTATTAAGAGTGATTTTGAAAGTATATATACAAATTTTAAAAATAATTTGAGAAAAAATTGGGTATCAACAGCTACCCCTTTTTACCCAGGAAGGATGAAAGAGTTGTCGGATAAAGATATGATGGCCAATTTTGACCGAGTGGAAATAGATTGAATGGTTCAGGCTGCACCCTGTTTCCTTAGCTGCCTACATATCCTTGGTCTTACAGGAATCAGGCCGTATGTAGTTCTGGGGTCATCGGTGAAGTATACCGATGAAGTTTTACAAGAACGGACGCCAAGTACATGGTTAGATGAGCAAACGGTTTATAAAGATGGTTTAGGAGAACTGGAGCGGGACCACTCCTGTCGGGATGGCTATTGCTTGCCGGATTACCTGAAAATAAACAATACGAGCGTATATTGTGCATAATTTAAACATGATGTAAATTCTCGTTGGACTATGAATGTTGTCTTTGGACGGTCAAGGATGACGTCTTTAGACCATGATGTCCTGGGCCATGCATTACTTTGATGAGGGATTCGCAGGCCATGAAATGATGTTCTCGGGCCATGCGGATGCTGCCTCCGAACCATGACGCCTTTGACTAATGATATGCAAAATTATAAAAAGAGATCCTCAGGCCATGACATGGTGATCTCGGGCTATGAAGATGGTGCCTCCGAACGATGACGCCTTTGAATAATGATATGTTTGTGATATTTCAGCCCATGAAGATGCAATAGCATGATGCTGACAAGACAGAGCTTAGTCTTGCAAATTTAAAAAGGGCAGAGCTTAGCCTGAAAGGAAGCGAATGAATGATGATAGAGACAGTGATTGCTTTGACAAGTAAATGGGAGACAGCGTTTAGTCTCGGAAGGCAGAAAGGTCGCCTTATGCAATATGCGGATGCGGATGCGGATGGAGACAACGTTTAGTCTCGGAAGGCAGAAAGGTAGCCTTATGCAATATGTGGATGCGGAAGGAGACAGAGTTTAGTCTCGGAAGGCAGAAAGGTATCCTTATGCAATATGCGGATGCGGATGGAGACAATGTTTAGTCTCGGAAGGAAGAAAGGTAGCCGTATGCAATATGTGGATGAAGATGGAGACAGCGTTTAGTCTCGGAAGGCAGAAAAGTAGCCTTATGCAATATGCGGATGCATATGGAGACAGCGTTTAGTCTCGGAAGGCGGAAAAGTAGCCTTATGCGATATGCGGATGCAGATAGAGATAGCGTTTAGTCTCGGAAGGTAGAAAAGTAGCCTTATACAATATGCGGATGCAGATGGAGACAACATTTAGTCTTGAAAGGCGGAAAAGTAGCCTTATGCAATATGCAGATGCAGATGGAGACAACGTTTAGTCTCGGAAGGCAAAAAAGTAGCCTTATGCAATATGCGGATGCAGATGGAGACAACGTTTAGTCTCGGAAGGCAAAAAATTAGTCTTATGTAATATGCAGATGCAGATGGAGACAGCGTTTAGTCTCGGAAGGCAGAAAAGTATCCATATGCAATATGCGGATGCAAATGGAGACATCGTTTAGTCTCGGAAGGCAGAAAGGTAGCCTTATGCAATATGTAAGGAAAGACGACAGAAATTCTTAGCTGGCGTTAATTGCGGTAGAGCATTGTGATAATGAAGCACCGTTTGTGCTGATAATAAATGTTGGCGTGTGCGATGATTTTGAGGGACGATGTCTGTCCTTTGATTGGATAATATGTTTTGGGGATTTTTCGATTTGTGCCTGCATCCAAAGAAAGATCATGAGTTTTATAAAGGGGGAAGGTTAGTTCGCATTCCCGCTAGCTCTGCTTGGCTCGTTGGCTTGATCTGATGATATTGTCTGTATCATTGAGGTAGCGTTCGCTAAACAAGCTATTTCAGAAAAATAACTATGCATATTTTTTTTTAAAAGTGTAATATATAATCTAAAATAGTTTTAGATGAACCGACGACGTGGCACGGCTTGAGACATTGCAACCTCTTCCACTTCGGAATTTTGAGGGTCCTCCTCAAAATTCTGCCCCAGTTTGCTGGGTGGATGCCTCTGACTGCTGCTCGCACAGTGGCTGGTTGAACTTGCTTCAGAATTTTGAGAGTCCTCCTCAAATTCTGCCCCAGTTTCCAATTGCGGGGAAAAATAGATTTTTTATTGAATTGTGACCGAACCCTTAGGGCTGCCTACGTATCCCCTTTTAAACGGGAATCAGGTAAGGTGTAGTTCAAAATACATCATTTAGAAATCATAAAGATTACACATAGTAGCGCTTGACTGCATCTGAATTGATCGATTTCAGCCAAACTTCTCCGTCCATTTCTGCAAGTATGAGTGCTCCTCCTGTCAGCACTATGTGAACCATGTACGGACCTTGCCAGTTGGGAGAGAACTTTTCCTTGGCTTCATCTTGATGCGGAAAGATTTTCTTTAACACCAGTGTCCCTGGTGTGAATCGTCTTGGCTTGACTTTCTTGTTGAAGGCCCTGGCCATTCTGTTTTGATATAATTGACCATGACATACTGCATTCATTCTCTTCCCGTCTATGAGGTCTAGTTGCTCATACTGTCTTCTTACCCACTCTGCGTCGCTGAGCTCAGCTTCCTATATATATTTTTAGAGATGGAATCTCCATTTCGGCAGGAATAACAGCCTCTGTACCATAAACTAGCATATAGGGAGTTGCCCATGTTGATGTGCAGACAGTGGTGCGGTATCCCAGTAAGGCGAATGATAACTTTTCATGCCATTTCTTGTGCGTTTCTATCATCTTTCTTAGTATCTTCTTGATAATTTTGATTGCAGCCTCTACGGCTACATTCATTTGAGGTCTGTATGTTGTGGAATTCTTGTGTTTGATCTTGAAATTTTCACACATAGCTTTCATCAAGTCACTGTTGAGATTAGAACCATTGTCGGTGATGATTGACTCTGGAACTCCGAACCGACAAACAATGCGGTCGCGGACAAAGTTGGCCACAACTTTCTTAGTAACTACCTTGTAGGAGGCTTCTTCGACCCATTTAGTGAAGTAGTCAATGACGACCAAAATAAACCTATGACCATTGGAAGTGGCAGGCTCAATTGGTCTGGTAACGTCCATACCCCAAGCGGCGAACGACCATGGCGAACTGGTTGCATTGAGCTCACTTGGAGGCACTTTTATCATATCCCCATGTATCTGGAAGCGGTGGCACTTCCGAACATACTGGATGCAGTCTGTTTCCATAGTCATCCAAAAGTAACCAGCTCGGAGTACTTTCTTTGCTAGAACAAAACCGTTCATATGTGGGCCACAGGTCCCTGCATGAATTTCTTCCAGCAACTTTGATGCTTCCTTTGCGTCAACACACCTTAATAACCCCAAATTAGGAGTCCTCCTATACAGGATTCCTCCGCTGTGGAAAAAATTGTTGGACAATCTTCGAAGTGTGCGTTTTTGAGTTGAATTTGCAAGCTCGGGGTATTCTCCTTTTGCCAAGTACCTATCGATGTCATGAAACCAAGGATTTCCGTCTGCTTCTTCTTCGATATGGGCACAGTAAGCTGGCTGATTATGGATCTTTATGGGAATAGGGTCAATGAAATTCTTGTCCGGATGCTGGATCATTGAGGACAAAGTAGCTAATGCGTCGGCGAACTCATTCTGGATTCTGGGGACGTGCCGGAACTCTATCTTTGTGAACCTCTTTCTTAATTCCTGTACGTGGTGCAGATACGGCAGTATCTTGGAATTCTTTGTTGCCCATTCTCCTTGTACCTGATGTACCAATAAGTCTGAATCACCGATCACTAACAGCTCCTGGACGTTCATGTCAATGGCCATATTGAGCCCCAAGATGCAGGCTTCATATTCGGCCATATTGTTGGTGCAATGGAACCTAAGTTTGGCGGATATCGGATAATGCTGACCGGTCTCTGATACTAGTACTGCTCCAATACCGACTCCCTTGAAGTTTGCTGCTCCATCAAAGAACATCCTCCAACCATCATAGGATTCTGCAATATCTTCTCCTATGAATGATACCTCTTCATCAGGAAAATATGTTTTCAGGGGTTCGTATCCTCCGTCTACGGGATTCTCAGCAAGATGGTCTGCCAGAGCTTGTCCTTTGACTACCTTCTGAGTCATGTAGAGAATGTCAAATTCGCTCAATGGGATTTTCCACTTGGATAGCTTGCCAGTGGGCATGAGCTTCTAAAAGATGTACTTTAATGGATCCATCCTTGATATGAGATATATTGTGTAGGCACAGAAGTAATGCCTCAGCTTTTGGGCGACCCAAGTTAGAGCACAACAGGTGCGCTCTAATAGAGAATATCGTGCCTCATATGGAGTGAACTTCTTGCTGAGTTAATAAATAGCTTGTTCCTTCCTTCTTGTTTCATTGTGCTGCCCCAGAACGCAGCTAAAAGCTCCATCTAATACTGCAAGATAGAGTAGTAAAGGTCTGGTTGGATCGGGCGGTACTAGGAATGGCGGTGTTGACAAATATTCCTTGATTCTATCGAAAGCCTTTTGACAATCATCGGTCCACTTGGTCGCGGCGTCCTTCTTCAACATCTTAAAGATTGGCTCGCAGATGACTGTAGACTGTGCTATAAAATGGCTGATGTAATTAAGCCTCCCCAAGAAACTCATCACATCTTTATTTTTCCTTGGTGGTGGTAAATCTTGAATGTCTTTGACCTTGGACGGATCTAAATCTATTCCCCGGCGGCTTACAATAAATCCCAGCAGGAACCCCGAATGCACACTTCGCGGGGTTTAGTTTCAGATTGTATTTTCGCAACCTATTGAAGAACTTCCCCAAATTCTCCATGTGATCAGCAGCTTTCTTTGATTTGATAATGACATCATCTACGTACACCTCGATCTCCTTGTGAATCATGTCATGGAATATGGTGGTCATGACCCTCAGGTAGGTGGCCCTTGCGCTCTTTAGACCGAATGGCATCATCTTGTAACAATACACTCCCTACGGCGTAATGAACATCGTTTTCTCAGCATCTTCCTCATCCATCCAAATTCGGTGATAACCGGCGAAGAAATCCACGAAGGACTGTAATTCATGCTTGGCGCAGTTATCAATTAGAATGTGTATATTTTGCAAGGGGAAGTCATCTTTCAGACTGGCCCGGTTGAGATCCCGGCAGTTGATGCAGACCCTAACCTTCCCATCCTTCTTTGGAACAGGTACAATGTTGGCTAACCATGTCGGGTACTCCATTACCCGTAGAACTTTGGCGTTGATCTGCTTGGTAACTTCTTCTTTGATTTTCAAACTCATGTCGGGTTTGAACTTTCTGAGCTTTTGTTTCACTGGTGGACACATTGGATTGGTTGGCAGTTTGTGAGCCACAATAGACGTACTTAGACCAGTCATGTCATCATAAGACCAGGCAAATACGTCCTTATACTCTTTTAGAAACTCTGTGTATTCTTTCATTTCTGATGGTGACAAATGAATGCTGATACGAGTCTCCTTGACGTTTTATGAATCTCCCAGGTTGATAATTTCGATCTCATCCAAGTTGGAATTAGGTATGTTCTCAAAGTTCTCAACTTCTTTGACAATCTCGCCAGGTATGTCGTCCTCTTCTGAATCAATGTCCGTTTGCTGCGTTGCCTCATTGCATGTCACAGTCATCGGTTCATCAAGACAAGTAATAGTAATGATGTACAAATAAAGTAATGAGAGAAAACAATAGCAATAAATATCATATTCGTAAGAGAAATTTAGAAGATGCTTTGATAGATTGAATAACTGTTTTGAACATTGAAGATCTTTATTGCAGAAATTTAAAAAAAATGCAGGAAAAGGAAAATCATTTAGTAAATAAAACAGTAAATAATTCTTGTTTAGCCTTGCTACCCCGAGGCTCGTCGGGCTTTGGTTGTCTTGATAGACCAGTTCTTGAGATATGCCCCCTTGATTACAGTCTGTATGGAAGGGCCTTCCTCCCTCTCCCCCTCGAGAACAAAACAACAATCCATATCATCATCCTCTAGGAACAAACTCCTCATTGCTGCAAGTGCTTCTTCCTCATCTGAACCATAAATAGTGTCGGCCTGCTTGAAAGTCTGCTCAATATGAGGTATAGTCTGCTCCAAAGGGTAATAAGGACCGCGCCAAGGGGGCGACCAGTCAGTGAATTCCTACCTAGTATACTCATACCCCAAACCAAAAGTGGTGCCATGTTCCTTGAGCTTTATGGGCTTCGTAATCCCTTGGAGGTTTTTACCGAGCCCTTTGTCTGGCTCATATCCTCTCCAGCTCAGGATGCTCTCGATCTTGTTATCCCACAATTTGTTCTTGTTGATAGCATTGACTCATTCAATGTGGTGGTAAGTTCCTCTGTCTATATTCCTTTTTCCGTCAATCACCAGAATAGTTTGACGACTATAAATGGGGTTGCTACTGTCACCATGAATAATCACCTGTTGGTGGTTCCACTCCAATTTTACCGCCTGATGTAGTGTTGATGCTACAGATCCAGCAGCATGAATCCAGGGTTGTCCCAACAACAGGTTGTAGGACACCGGAACATCTATCACTTGGAAATCCACTTCGAACCAAGTCGGTCCCATCTGTAGACATAAACTGATCTCTCCCATGGTGGACCTCTGAGAACCGTCAAAGGCTTTCACATTAATTGCCCCATCCTTTATCTCGTGTAGCCCTTTACCCAATTTCTTGAGTGTTATCAACGGACAGATGTTAAGACTGGAACCTCCATCGATCAAGATTCTTGTGATGAAATGATCTTCGTATTGCACTGTGATGTGCAATTATTTGTTGTGCCCGAATCCTTCAGGTGGTAGCTCATCCTCATGAAAAGTGATTTTATGACTCTCCAGTACCTGGCCTACCATATTGGCCATTTCCCTACTAGTGATGTTATTTGGCACATATGCTTCACTCAGCACTTTCAACAAAGCATTTCTGTGTGTTTCGGAATTCTGCAGTAGAGAGAGGATGGATATTTGTGCCGGTGTCTTGTTCAGCTGGTCGATGACTGAATACTCCTTAGCCTGCACCTTTCTCCAAAGGTCATCGGGGCCCGTTTCGATAAGGGGAGGTCGGTTGGCGGCCTGCTTGCTTGACTCGGCCAGATGCTCAGGGGTGTAGACCCTACCAGTTCTC
>ML410201.1:0-15692 GCA_005239525.1 Nicotiana knightiana
ATCCTTTCGGAGGGAGGAACAATTTACTAAATATGTCTGAGTCGTTTCCATCATCCTCTTCCCTAGTAAAAATGAATATGTCTCCTACTTTATATAAAACCTTGTCTAAAAAATATGATTATCTCTATGAAGTTGATATCCTACCCGATGAACAAAAAGTATCTTCCACTGAACTTCCCCTAATAAAGCCTTACTCAGCTTTTGCCAAAAAATCATTTGCACCATGGACCCAAATCCGTTCCTTAGTCCAACACAAACCAAAAGGAGTCAAAGAATATGTTGCTGCCTCAAAACTTGACCAGCATCNTACTCGAGAGGAACAGTTTATTACCCTCCAAATCCCAGATGATTTTCCCAGACAATGGAGAGATCATGGTTTCACCCATATCCATTTTGGTGCTATCCGAATTGCTCTCACTTATCATGGAAGAAAAGGTCAACCTGTTGTTGCCCGACTTTCTCTTCTAGATACAAGATACTTGGAGTACCAACATGCAAATTTGGGTACTGCGGAAGTTACCTTAAATGCAGGAACTGTCTTCATAACTATTTTCCCAAATTTCAACATGTCCCTTTTTGATCCATACTTAACCGAAGCACTAAAAATCCAAGTCCAAATTCAAGGTGCCCCACAAGCCAAAGATTCTATCCAAGCCACTCTTCATCACCAAATGGCGTGGCGAGTCCAAAATCATGCCATGGATCTATGCCTTCCCGGAGGAGAAAATGCTTTACTCTTGAATATTGATGCTACCAAAGGAAACACCATGTGCACCCAAATACCCAGACAAATTTCCAGAGATGAGCTTGTCAAAATTCTTCCTGATTCCTGGATCACGAATTATGAAAAGTTAAAGGAACCAGAAGAACCTCTACAATTTGGTGAGCCAAGTTTTACTAAAAGAAATGATAAACCCGTTTGCATAAGTTTTGACCATTCCCATCTCAAAAAACCAAATAAAACCATATTTTCTTGCCAAATGATCCAACCCAAAGACAAATATCCTGACCTTGACCCTGAAAGAGAACTTTTCTGGAATATACAAACCATCATGGAGGAACATGACTGGTGTCAACATTTAGACAAAGAAGGCAAAAGAGTTTGGTGGTACAAATGCCCCTTTACGGGACACTGCCCTTGGGATCTCGATTGCGATTGCCAAGATTGTTTGGAAGATCCAATTGGAGAATATGATGAACACCATCAGCGTCACTGGGAAATATTTGGCCTCAACAAGCCCAAACAAAAATCCCAGAAAAAGGGGAAAGCTACTGAAAAGCAATTCCGAGCCAGATGTGAAAATAAAGACCCTTCAATTGGTTCATTGAGCCGTCCAGGAAAATATGAATTTCTTGTCAGCTACAAACCCCAAGAACGGCCAAAGTTACCAAAAAACTTCACTCCAAGTTGGGAAGATAGTGAAATCACCCCAGAATCTAATAAACCACCTAAACCTAAAACTCTATCAACCCAAAAATCCACGCACCCACAAATATTCATGATGAGCCCTTCAAGTTCCAGCCATACCCAAACTTTTCCTCCACTCCAACCTTTTGAAAAAGAAGGTATCATCCATGCTCCAAAAATCCCCAGGAAAAACATAGTATTACCTTCTGGAGAAAAACCCTCAACAAGTGACATTGAGGCGACAATGAACTGGCAATCAGAAAATTCCATCTGCCAAAACAAAGTGCTCAATAATATTGGCAACACCATAAAAAATGTGGCCCATACACAAAACAAGTTAATGAGCAAAGTAGAAACAATTGAGAAAAAGGTGGAGCAGACATGTGGATGTGCAGACTTGTTACCTGGTGTGGAAAGTCGTGGGAGCGTAACCACGAGAAGACTTTACAAGTGTGACATGTAGTCACTTAATGGATTGAAGATACGGACTGAGTATAAAGAAGTGCAATATTGCTTATTCGAGAATTTATGCCTGGAAGCCACGGAGAAATCCATCTCCGGAATATCTATGCGCTCACTATGGGTGTATAGACTCCGGAGGGGCTCCTTTCAGCCCAAGCGCTACATCAAGCCAACAAAGGCATGATTTCAGGATTGCTGCGGTGTGCAGTCCGACCTCATAACTATCTCAAAACCATGCTCCAAGCCTCACTCAGTCAGTACCTTACAGTCTCACTCACAATGCTCTAACATATGAAAATCAGTTCAAACCAATGATAATATAGAATAAACTAGCAACTACGAGACTGAGGCATGAAACATATACTATAGCAGGACTGAGTACATGATAGAAATAATCACAGTTAGAGACAACAATAATCGACCATTCCAGTCTAAACACATCGGCGTGAAGCCTTAACATTTATACTTAGCATGATTTCTATTTCGTTCAAGGTAATTACCACCTTCACAGTACAATATCNTGAAACTCAGAAATTTTTATATAGAACTGTTCTTCATCATCTCACGAGTCCGTACATATAAAGAACACTAAATTCGGAGTCCAAATGACCCCTCAAATCACCATTTTAAATATTCTTAATCCCAAGCCCTAATCACCCAATTTACACTGATTTTTCCTTAATTTCCACCATAAATCCGACCTTTAATCACATATAAACAAGTTTAGAGTCCAAAAATCTTACCTTGGTGAAGAACTATCGATTCCCCTCTTCAAAACCCTTCCAAAAGCTTCAAAACCGGATGAAATATTGAGAAAATGGCTAAAATTCGCGAAGGCACATTTTTATACCTTCTGTCCAGTGGGTCCGCACCTGCGGATCCCAGGTGCGCACCTGCGGAAATTCCAAAGACTCTAATTCCGCACTTGCAATCGACCTCCTGTTGCGGTCAATACCTCGCACATGCGGAAATCCCCTCACTTAGCCAAATTACGCACCTGTGGTGCCACGTTAGCTCCTGCGGAACCGCACCTGCGGCTCCCCATCCGCAGGTGCGAAACACCAGCAACAGAACATTAGCAATGACAAAATCATTCCAAACTCCCCGTTAACCATCTAAAACCATCTTGAGCCCCTCGGGACCCCAACCAAACATACCAACACCTCATATATGATCATTCAAACTTTGTTGCACTTCCGAAACACTAAAAATAACATCAAAACACCAACATCACATCAAATTCAAGCCTAAGAACTTTGAAATTTCTAAAATCCTCCAACGATGCCGAAACTATCCAAAAAAACTTCAATTGACCTGAAATTTTGCAGTCATATCCAAAATGACATTACAAACCTGCTCTAACTGTCAGAATTCCATTCCGACCCTGATAGCCTATTTTCCACTACCAACCGGAAATTGCCAAAAACTAATTTTCGTCAATTCAAGCCTAATTCTACACCGGACATCACAAAAATATTCCGAACACACTCCTAAGTCCCAAATCACCTAACAAAGCTATCCGAGCCATAAAATCTGCATTCCGAGGTTGTTTCCCAATAAGTCAACTCTCAATTGACTTTTCTCATTATAAGGCTATCTTTTAAAGACTAAGTTACTGAATTCTCATTTAACCATTCCGATTTCAAGCCTATCGACTCTAACACATCAATAATAGAATAAACAATCCATGACAAGTCAATGACAGCGATAAAAATGCAAGTTCTACATAACGACAGACCGGGTCATTACAATAAGTACGAACGAATGCATTTACTAGACATAAATAATAATAATAGACATTTAATACTTTGTATATTCCATTACAATTGGTAACATCTAATAATCAGTACTTATGCATGCATTGTCCACTTTAATTGAAAAAGTTTTGAGTTATTAATATTGGAAATCAAATCTGCCTTTCTTGATATATTAGGTATAACAAAATACATCTTTACGTATTTGTAGTTTTTTATCCAAAAAAAAATGAACCATATGGTTTGGACTATCAAATTCCTTCAATTATGATAAAATTATATAGCCTTAAATTTTATCTGAACATTATTTTACATATTACTTTTATGTTTATCCTATTATTCATTTCATGTAGCTCAACTAAACGTTAATTTATTTAATTATTATATATTTTATGTTATTTCAAAAGCTGATCTCACATATGATTGAATTGAAAAAACGTTGTTTGCAAAAGCTGTAACACTTTTTAAAAGGATGTGGAAGAAGTTTTCAGGATTTTCCAACTATGCCAAGGCCTATTTATAGTGCGGAAGAAGTTGACAACAGTAACAGACAGTCGCACCTGACACGAGGGCACCTAATTACTCCTTCACTTTGGTATGGTAGAAGTGACATTGCATGTCTAATAAAGTCATCAACCCCTTCTACAAAATCCTCCCGCAATCCCCGTCGATTAGGATAATTCCTATTGTACATCCAAGTATGATGTTCCATCTATACAAATTAATTTAGTTAATTCATATCCTAATCTTTTTTTAGTTAATTCACATCCTAAAAATTCCAATTCATATCCTAAAAGTTCAATTCATATCCTAAAAGTTCAATTCATATCCTAAAATTTCAATTTATAAACTTAAAGTTCAATTTATAAATTAAAAGTCCAATTCATATCCTAAAAGTTCAATTCATATCCTAAAAGTTCAATTCATATCCTAAAATTTCAATTTATAAACTTAAAGTTCAATTTATAAATTAAAAGTCCAATTCATATCCTAAAAGTTCAATTCATAAACTAAAATTTCAATTTATAAACTAAAAGTTCAATTCAACAACAACAACATACCCAGTAAAATTCCACTAGTAGGGTCTGGGGAGAGTAGAGCGTACGCAGACCTTACCCTACACCGAAAAGGGTAGAGAGGCTGTTTCCAGGAGACATTCGGCTCAACAGGAGAGGCAATAATATCAGAAAAAAATAAGAGAAAAGACATGTAACAACAAAAGATACCAGAAAGAAAATAACCACAACAAATAAGTGAAAGGACAATAACAGAAAACTATGCAAAACAACAATGTGAATACAACAAAGACCGCTAACAAACCTAAACGGAACTCTATCAGACTACCCGGTACAAAGAGGGAAAAACTCTCGACAACCCCTAGCCTACCACCCTAATGCTCGACCTCCACATGTTCCTATCAAGAGCCATGTCCTCAGAAATCTGAAGTCGTGCCATGTCCTGCCTGATCATCTCGCCCTAATACTTCTTAGGCCGCCCTCTGCCTCTTCTCGTACCTACCAAAGTCAACCACCCACACCTCCTAACCGGTGCATCTAGGCTTCTCCTTCGCACGTGTCTAAGTTGCGCTTCCCGCATCTTGTCGTCCACGGGAGCCACACCCACCCTCTCCCGAATATCTTCATTATGAATCTTATCCAGCCTATTGTGCCCACACATCTATCTCAACATCCTCATTTCTGCTACTTTAATCTTCTAGATGTGTGAATTCTTGACTGGCCAATACTCAGCTCCATACAACATGGTCGGTCTAACCACCGCTTTATAGAACTTACCTTTGAGTTTTGGTGGCACATTCTTGTCACACAGGACTCCAGACGCTAACCTCCATTTCATCCACCCCGCTCCAATACGGTGCGTAATATCCCCGTCGATCTCCCCATCTCCCTGGATAATTGACCCTAAGTACTTAAAACTTTCTCTCTTGAGGATGACCTGTGAGCCAAGCCTGACTTCCACATCCGCTTCCCCCGTCACGTCGCTAAACTTACATTCCACATATTCCATCTTAGTCCTACTCAACTTGAAACCTTTAGACTCTAGAGCCTACCTCCATACCTCCAGTCTCCCACGCTGCCTCGCGTCTCAACAATCAAAACTATATCATCAACGAACAACATACACCATGGCACCTCTCCTTGGATATGGTGTGTCAGTGCGTCTATCGCCAGAGCAAATAAGAATGGGCTAAGCGCAAATCCTTGGCGTAATCCCATAACTACCGGAAAAGGATCTGATTCACCTCCCACAGTCCTAACTCGAGTCATAGCTCCATCATACATATCATTTATCGCCCTAATGTAAGCCACTAGCACACCTTTCACCTCCAGACACCTCCAAAGGACGTCCCTAAGGACCTTGTCATATGCCTTCTCTAGGTCAATAAACACCATATGAAAATCTCTCTTCCTATCCCTATATAGTTCCACCAACCTCCTGATAAGGTGGATGCTTCCATAGTAGAACGGCCCAGTATGAACCCGAACTAGTTTTCCGATATAGTCACCGCCCTCCTTATCCTCCCTTCCACCACCCTCTCCCAAACTTTCATGGTATGACTTAGTAACTTGATACCCCTATAGTTTTTATAATTCTGGATATCCCCTTTGTTCTTATACACTGGAACCATTATACACCAGCGCCACTCATCAGGCATCCTCTTTGTCCTGAAGATAACATTAAACAACCCAGTCAGTCACTCTAAGCCTTCCCTACCCCCATATATCCAAAACTCTACTGGAATCTCGTTAGGTCCGGGCGCTTTGACCTGACTCATCTTACCCATTGCACCCACGACCTCCTCAACCGGAATGAACCTACAACACTTAACGTCTCGGTGACTCTTGGAGTGCCCCAATTGCCCTAACACGATGTTTCCATCCCCCTCTTCATTCAGAAGTTTATGAAAGTATGACTGCCATCTTTGCCTAATCTGCGCCTCTTCCATCAATACTCGACCGTCCTCGTCTATGATGCACCTCACTTGATCCAGGTCGCGAGCCTTCTTATCTCTCGCTTTCGCCAATCGAAATAACTTCTTGTCCCCACCTTTGCCCCCAAGTTCCTCATAAAGCCGACCAAAAGCAGAAATCTTAGCCTCTGTGACTGCTACTTTTGCCTCATTCCTAGCCTCCTTATATCTTTCTCTGTTTGCTCTCCTCTGATCCTCATCGGTGCTCTCTACTAACTTAATGTACGCTGCTTTCTTGGCTTCCACTTTACCTTGGACCACGTCATTCCACAACCAGTCACCTCGGTGCCCGCCATAATAGCCTTTCGAAACTCCCAACACCTCTCTTGTTGCCTCCCTTATACGGTCTGTCGTCGTCGTCCACATAGCGCTAGAGTCCCCACCACTCTTCCAGGCACCCATATTCGTCAGCCGCCCCTCCAACTCTTGTGCATTATCCTTATACAAAGATCCCCACCTAATCCTCGACGGACCCCGTACAAACCTCTTTTTACTCTTCATCAAAATACTGACGTCCATCACTAAAAGTTCAATTCATAAACTAAAAATTCAAGTCACATCCAAAAGGTCCAATTCATATCCTAAAAGTTCAATTCATATCCTAAAAGTTCAATTCATATCCAAAAATTTCAATTCATAAACTAAAAATTCAATTCATATCCAAAAGGTCCAATTCATATCCTAAAATTTCAATTCATATCCTACAATTTCAATTTATAAACTAAATTTTCAATTCATAAATTAAAAGTTCAATTCATATCCAAAAACTCCAATTCATATCCTAAAATTTTAATTCATAAACTAAAAGTTCAATTCATATCCAAAAGGTCCAATTCATATCCTAAAATTTCAATTCATAAACTAAAAGTTCAATTCATATCCAAAATTCATAAACTAAAAGTTCAATTCATATCCAAAAAGTTCAATTCATAAACTAAAAATTCAATTCATATCCAAAAGGTCCAATTCATATCCTAAAACTTCAATTCATATCCTAAAAGTTCAATTCATATCCTAAAATTTCAATTTATAAACTAAAAGTTCAATTCATAAACTAAAAGTTCAATTTATATCCTAAAAGTTCAATGCATATCCTAAAAGTTTAATTCGATTAACAAGAACAAATCATAAGCCCTAGATTCTAACTAAATTATTCAAGACAATACAAAGTATAATTCAATTTTAGCTAAACTATTCAAGACTAATTAAACTAATTAATTAATAAAACTAATTAACAAAACTAATTAAAACAAGACCTAAACCCTAGTCCTCAATAAAATACAATGTTCAAATAGTTGAAACACTAATTGAAATAATAAAATACAATGTTCAAATAATTGAAACAAAACCTATAAATAACAAAGAAATGGGTTGTAATTCAAACCTAGAATGTTTAGGTGGAGAAGGAGAGGGGCGGCAGTACAGTGGCCGGCGACGGCGGTGGCTACGTGGGATGGGGAATGTGTCACGACCCCAAATCCTAAACCGGCCGTGATGGCGCCTATCATGGAACTAGGCTAGCCAATAACCACATGTTCACAATTTCTTTCAAAATCCCAATCAAATTCCAAGCATTTCATAAATATACAGAGTTTACTAAACAAAGTAGGCCAATAAACAGTGCCACCAACCACAAAACCCGGAGCCAACAAGTCATGAGCATCTAAGGAAAATAAGCCAAAGGTACGATATTATAATACAAAACCTCCAAATAAAAGCTAGATACAACAAGAAGGGAAAATAGAGATGCTGCGGATGCTGAACATCTACCTCTATATCCCGCAGTCCGGCTCCGCGCGGAATAAATGGCTAATGCTCGATATCTGCACTCAGAGGTGCAGGGAGTAATGTGAGTACGCCAACTCAGTAGTAATGAAAATAAATTAAGTCTAAGTGGCAAGCAAACACATAAAATCAATGCCATCAAATCACAATATACACAGCCTTGCTTTCCAATAGTGTAAACATAGATATACGAAATCATCATGCCTTAAAACCAACTTCAGAAAAGTCCTTTGAAGAATGCATATTTTTAACAACTTCACACCGAAAGATTTAGTATGAAAATGAAATGAATCATATAGAGGCACCTCAGGCAAAACATATTTCATAAGTTCAGAATGAAAGTAGTAAAATCATAAGTAGCCCCTCGGGCACAAACATGTATCATAATCAGCCCCTCGGGCATGCCTCACAGTCACTCATAATCAGTCACTTAGTACCTCACAGTCACTCATGCCTCCCAATCACTCAGCACTCGGCACTCTGTGCGCTCACTGGGGTGTGTACAGTCTCCGGAGGGGCTCCTTCAGCCCAAGCGTTAATATCACTCAGCACCTCACAATAACTCAGCACCTCACAATCAGGTGAAATCAATCCCGAGCCCCTCAGAGCCCCAACCAAACATACCAAAAATCCCCATAGCATTATCCCAACTTAGTCGAGCCTTCGAAACACCAAAAACAACATGAAAACACCAAAATTACATCAAATTCAAGTCTATGAACTTTCAAACTTCCAAATTTCGCCAACCACGCCGAAACCAACCAAAACACCTCCGATTGACCTGAAATTTTGCAGACATATCCAAAATGACATTACGGACCTGCTCCAACTTCCGGAATTCCATTCCAACCCTGATAGCCTATTTTCCACTGTCAATCGGAAATCGTCTAAAACTAACTTTCGCCAATTCAAGAATAATTCTACACCGGACATCACAAAAATATTCCGAACACACTCCTAATTCCCAAATCACCTAACGAAGCTATCTGAGCCATAAAATCTGCATTCCGATGTCGTTCCCCAATAAGTCAACTCTCAGTTGACTTTCTCAACTATTAGGCTACTTTAAGAGACTAAATGCCTCAATTCCCACCATAACCACTCCAGACCCAAACCAAATGACAGAACACAACAAAAATAGGCTAGCAATATATAACATATGCTGAAATAGGGGAAACGGGGTAAATCTCACGGAACGACCGGACAGGTCGTTGCATCCTCCCCCTCTTAAACAAACGTTCGTCCTCGTACGGGTCTAGAAACATACCTGGAGTCTCGAATAAGTGAGGATATATGTCCCGCATCTCTCGCTCGGCCTCCCAGGTGGCATCCTCCACTGCTGCCCTCTCTACTGAACCTTCACTTAAACTATATCCTTAGACATCAACTTCTTAACCTATCGACCCAAAATAGCCATTGGCTCTACCTCATATGACATATCACCCTCGAGTTGAACCGTGCTGAAGTCCAAAACATGGGACGGGTCACCAGCATACTTCCGGAGCATCGAAACATGGGATATAGGATGAATACTCGATAAACTGGGAGGCATAGCAAGCCTATAAGCCACCTCCCCAACCCTCTGAAGCACCTCAAATGTCCCAATGAACCTGGGACTCAACTTCCCCCTCTTCCCGAATCTCATAACACCCTTCATGGGTGATACCTTCAGCACCACCTTATCCCCAACCATGAAAGACACATCTCGGACCTTCCGGTCCACATAACTCTTCTGCCTAGACTGCACCGTGCGAAGCTGCTCCTGAATCAACTTCGCCTTACTCAATGCATCCTGAACTAAGTATGTGCCCAATAGCATAGCCTCGCGCGGATCAAACTAACCAATCGAAGACTTGCACCTCCTACCATATAAAGCCTCATACGGAGCCATCTGGATACTCGACTGATAGCTGTTATTATATGCAAACTCCGCTAGTGGCAAAAACTGGTCCCATGAACCACCAAAGTTAATCATACAAGCACGCAACATATCCTCCAAAATCTGAATGGTACGCTCTGACTGCCCATTATTTTGAGGGTGCGACGTTGTGCCCAACTCGACCTGAGTACCCAACTCTCTCTGCACGGCTATCCAAAACTAAGATGTGAACTGAGTGCCTCTGTCGAAAATGATAGAAGCTGGAACCCCATGCAATCGGACAATATCCCTGATATAAATCTCAGCTAACCTCTCCGAAGAATAAGTAGTACCAACAGGAATGAAGTGCGCGGACTTGGTCAGCCGATCCACAATAACCCATATAGCATCAAACCTCCTCGAAGTCCGTGGGAGTCCAACTACGAAGTCCATGGTGATCCGCTCCCACTTCCACTCCGTAATATCAAACCTCTAAAGCAATCCATCTAGTATATGGTGCTCATACTTGACCTGCTGACAGTTGAGTCACCGAGCCATAAACTCCACAATATCCTTCTTCATCCTCCTCCACCAATAATGATGCCTCAAATCCTGATACATCTTCACGGCACCCGGATGGATTGATCAAATTAGCCTCTGCTAGAATCAAATCTCGAAGCCCATCTACATTGGGCACGCAAATCCGGTGTTGCATCCTCATGACCCCATAATCACCAATAACCACATCCATGGCATCACCGCGACGGACCCTGTCCTGAAGAACAAGCAAATGTGGATCATCATACTGGCATGCTCTAATGTGATCGTAAAGGGCAGACCTGGAGGCTACACAAGACAACACCCGCGGGGGCTCTGATAGATCCAATCTCACCAACCAACCTGCTAAGGCATGAACATCAAGGGCTAATGGCCCCTCTGCTACTGGAAGGTAGGCTAGACTCCCAAAACTCTCTGCTCTGCGACTTAAGGCATCGGCCACTACATTGGCCTTCCCCAGATGATATATAGTGAGGTCATAATCCTTGAGAATCTCTAACCATCTCTTCTGGCGCAAATTCAAGTCCTTCTGCCCCAGCAAATACTGCAAATTATGATGATCGGTGAAAATCTCACACTACACTCCACACAAATAATGCCACCAAATCTTCAAGGCATGAACAATGGCAGCTAACTCAAGATCATGCACTGGATAATTCTTCTCGTGCACCTTCAACTATCTAGATGCATAGGCAATCACTCTACCGTCCTGCATCAATACCGCTCCCAAGCTAACTCTAGAAGCATCACAATAAACTATGTAAGAACCCGAACTAGCAGGCAAAACTAGTACTGGAGTTATGGTCAATGCTGACTTGAGCTTCTGAAAGCTCTCCTCACACTCATCAGACCATCTGAATGGAGCACCCTTCTGGGTCAATCTGGTCAAAGGCGAAGCAATAGAAGAGAATCCCTCCACAAAGCGACCGGTAATATCCCGCCAAACCAAGGAAACTCCTAATATCTGTAGCTGAGGACGGTCTGGGTCAACTCTGCACTGCCTCTATCTTCTTCGGATCAACCTGAATACCCTCACTAGACACCACGTGCCTCAAGAAAGCTACCAAACCAAGTCAAAACATACTTGGAGAATTTCGCATAAAGATTCTCCTCCCTCAGCCTCTCTAACACAACTCTCAAATGATGAGCATGTTCTTCCTGGCTACGAGAATAAACCAGGATGTCATCAATGAACACAATGACGAAGGAAGCAAGGTAAGGCTGAAACACGATGTTCATCAATTGCATGAATGTAGCTGGGGCATTGGTCAGCCCAAATGACATAACCAAGAACTCATAATGACCATATCTGGTCCTGAAAGCAGTCTTCAGAATGTCAGAATTCTGAATCTTCAACTGATGATACCCAGGTCTCAAGTCAATCTTGGAAAACACTCTAGCTCCCTGAAGCTGATCAAACAAGTCATCAATGCGGGGCAAGGGATACCGGTTCTTCACCGTAACCCTGTTCAACTGTCGATAATCAATACACATACGCATGGACCCATCCTTTTTCTTCACGAACAACACCGGTGCACCCCAAGGTGACACATTAGGCTGAATGAACCCCTTATCCAGGAGTTCCTGAAGCTGCTCCTTCAATTCCTTTAGCTCCAATGGTGCCATACGGTAAGGTGGAATAGAAATAGTCTGAGTGCCTGACACCAAGTCAATACCAAAATCAATATCCCTGTCAGGTGGCATGCCTAGCAGGTCTGCAGGAAACACATCCGGAAAGTCACGGACCACAGGAACTGAATCAATAGCGGGAGCCTCACCACTGACGTCCCTCACAAAGTCCAAATAAGATAAACACCCTTTCTCAACGATGCGCTGGGCCTTCAGGTAGGAAATCACCCTGCTAGGCATAAACTCAAGAGAACCTCTCCACTCAAACCTCGGGCTCTCTGACCATGACACGGAGATAACCAATACATGCCCAATATCACGTCAAAATCGACCATGCTGAGTAACAGTAGGTCCACTCGGGTCTCCAGACCCCCAATAGATATCATGCACGATCGATACACCCAGTCCACAACAACAGTATCGCCCACCGGAGTCGACACATGAACAGAGGTGACTAGAGACTCACGAGGCATATCTAGAAAACCGGCAAAATATGAAGAAACATAGGAATATGTAGAACCAGGGTCAAATAAAGCCAAGGCATCTCGGCAACAGACTGAGACAATTCCTGCAATCACGACATCTAAGGCCATAGCATCTGGCCTGGCTGGAAATGCATACATGCGAGCCTGACCTCCCTCGGCTAGACCACCCCCTCTAGGGCGGCCTCTGGCTGACTGACTAACACCCCTGGCTGCCTGGGCGGGTGGTGAAGTGACTAGAGCTGAAGTCGAGGGCTGGCCCCTCTGCTGAGAAAATCCACCGGAACGGTGGGGACACTGCCTCCACACTTGCCCGAACTCTCCACACTCAAAGCAACTCCCTGGAGCTGGAGGCGGGGACTGATAGAAACCCCTAACACCCGAACCGCAACTAGAAGACTCATACATAGAAGAACCATGAACTGGGGGTGCTCGATCTGCACTCTGAGTTGGGAGGGCACCAAATGAAGTACGGCCTGACTGAGAACCATAGGGACCATGCCCCGAAGATGCACCACTATATGTCGGGTGGCCTAACTGAGGAGGCCTGACTGAACGGCCCCTACCCTGCTGAAATTATCCCCTGAAGGGAGCACCACTGGAGCTGCCCGAACCACGAGGCCTCTTGGCCTCCCTCTCCTCCTGCTCCTGGCGGCGAACAAACTCAATATCTCGAGCTATGTCAATAACCTGCTCGAATGAAGCACCCGATACTCTCTCCCGAGTCATAAATAACCGAAGCTGATAAGAAAGTCCATATACAAACCTTCTCACCCTCTCCCTATCAGTAGGGACAATCTCAGAAGCATGCCTAGCCAACTCGGAAAACCTCATCTCATACTGAATAACTGATAACTCTCCCTGGCGCAGCTGCTCAAACTGCCTACGCTGCTCCTCTCTGTGGGATTGAGGAACATACTTCTCCAAAATGATTGTGGAGAACTGCTTCCAGGTGAGAGGTGCTGAACCAACCGGCCTATGCCTCTCGAATGACTCCCACCAAGTAAAGGCATCACCCGCAAACTGAAATGTAACAAATGAGACCCCAATGGTCTCTAAAATACCCGCAGTACGTAGTATCCTCTGGAACCTATCTAGAAACGCCCTCTGTACCGCTGAAAGTTGGAGGCTGAAGTCTGCTGAATTTATCCAACCTGCGCTGCTCGTCCTCAGGCATAGCAGGGACCACATAATCCTGGACCGGAGCAACTAGCTGAGCTGGGGCTGCTCCTGGTGCCTGAATACCCTGTGCAGCCTGCTCAGGTGCCCGGGCAGCTGGACTCTGATTACCTCCCCCGGCCTGAGCTGTGGTGGCAGTAGAAGACATGGCAACTGCCTAAGCCAAACTGGTGCATACTGTCAATATCTGAGACAGGGTCTCCTGAAGACCCAGAATAACCATAGGCACCACCGGTGCCTGAGCCTGTCCCGCTGGAACACCATCGGCGAAAACGTGATCATGATCGATAGGGGGATCCTGTGGTACTTCCCCGGCTGCTGTGCGGGCTGACCCCCTACCTTTACCACGGCCTCGATCGCGGCCTCAACCTCTCGCTGGTCTAGCCGGTAACTGGTCACTCTGATCGGTATGGGGTGTCCTCACCATCTATGAGAGAATGAAACAACGTAAGTTCAGATTTCAAGAATCAATAGATCAGCACGAAAGAGTTCAAGAAAGATAGAAATGTTTCCTAAAAGCTCGGCAGCCTCTCGAAGATAAGTACAGACGTCTCTGTACTGATCCACAAGACTCTACTAAACCTAGTCATGATCGTTGAGACCTATGTAACCTAGGCTCTGATACCAAACTGTCACGACCCCAAATCCTAAACCGGTCGTGATGGCGCATATCGTGGAACTAGGCTAGCCAATAACCACATGTTCACAATTTCTTTCAAAATCCCAATCAAATTCCAAGCATTTCATAAATATACAGAGTTTACTAAAATAAGTAGGCCAATAAACAGTGCTACCAACCTCAAAACCCGGAGCCAACAAGTCATGAGCATCTAAGAAAAATAAGCCAAAGATACGATATTATAATACAAAACCTCCGAATAAAAGCTAGATACAACAAGAAGGGAAAATAGAGATGCTGAGGACGCTAAACAGCTACCTTTATATCCCGCAGTCCGGCTCCGCATGGAATAAATGGCTAATTCTCGATATCTGCACCTGAATCTACACATAGAGGTGCAGGGAGTAATGTGAGTACGTCAACTCAGTAGTAATGAAAATAAATCAAGTCTAAGAGGCAAGAAAACACATAAAATCAGTGCCATCAAATCACAATATACACAGCCATACTTTCCAATAGTGTAAACATAGATATACGAAACCATCATGCCTTAAAACCAACTTCAGAAAAATCCTATGAAGGATGCATATTTTTACCAACTTCAAACCGAAAGATTTAGTATGAAAAAGAAATGAATCATATAAAGGCCCCCCGGGCAAAACATATTTCATAAGTTCAGAATGAAAGTAGTAAAATCATAAGTTGCCCCTCGGGCAAAAACATGTATCATAATCAGCCCCTCGGGCATGCCTCACAGTCACTCATAATCATTCACTTAGCACCTCACAGTCACTCATGCCTCCCAATCACTCGTCACTCGGCACTCTGTGCGCTCACTGGGGGTGTGTACAGACTCTGGAGGGTCTCTTTCTGCCCAAGCGCTAATATCACTCAGCACCTCACAATCAGGCCCTCAGCCTCACTCAGCAGAACCACTCAAAAGGCCCCTCGGGCGAATCAATAAAACAG
>ML410201.1:15999-36997 GCA_005239525.1 Nicotiana knightiana
GCCCGGGGTTCCCAGTTCGGCCAAATCCGAGTTTTGACGAGTTTAAGTGTTTCCCGGTTGAAATAAAAGTCTCCTACATGGTTAGGGTTCGCCCTAAACATATAAATAGACACCATACAACACAACTTGAGGGAGACGGAAGAGATTCGAAGAGATTAGAGAGGATACGGACGGCAAAACATCGATTTGTACAGATTTTCTTCATTACTTTGTAGTTTAATTATGCAAGTTATTTTAGATTTGATTCTTTTTTAACATGTTTAGCTAATTTCTTGTGAAACCCGTTGGGGGATAANTCTCTTTCTGCCCAAGCGCTAATATCACTCAGCACCTCACAATCAGGCCCTCAGCCTCACTCAGCAGAACCACTCAAAAGGCCCCTCGGGCGAATCAATAAAACAGCGTACTCGACCCAAAACACCATTTTAAACCTCAAAGTAGTGTAAATCAGGCTGAGTTTCAAAAACAGTATGCCCAATGTTGCTGAGTGAAATCATCAACAAATAGTGAAGAAAAACAAAAGTAAAAATCCACCAAGGGGTCTAAACAGATCGGCACGAGGCCCCAAACACGGCTTATAGCCCAAATATTTCAATAATCTTTAGAACATAATTTAACATAAGTTTTTGAGTAAAATATTGATGCGAGACTAAATTACATAGTTTATACCGTACATTTGAGGTGCATTAATGATAAAAATACACTTGTTATGTGCTTAATAGAGTTTATTTTATGTGTAGGTGAATTGGAGATGGAAACGGAGCTAAAGGGATGCAAATACGTCGAAAAATACGCAAAAGGAGACACCCGGGCGATAGCCGGGCGACAGAGCCCNGCAACTCATTAGTTGTCGTGGAGAGGACCTAGTTCAATCCAGAAATCAGTACACACCACATACTCGTCATCCGACATGTGCGCCATTCTAAAATCAGTGAGAAATATGTAGTCCGGGGTTCCATACCCTCGGGATAAGATTTATAACCATTACTTACCTCTATCGAGCCACAATACTAGTCTGCTATGCTCTTGCCCCTCAAACTGGCTCCCGATTGCTCCGAATCTAGTCAAAACCAGTTTAATATCATTAATATATACCAAAGGAACACAACCCAATCGAAAACTATCAAATTATACAAGAATCTCAAAATTCGGCAAAACTCGAGCCCCAGGCCCACGTCTCGGAATTCGATAAATTTTACATCACTAGAAACATCATCCTCCCACGATTCTACACATACCAAAATCATCACAATCGGATCACAATTTCCTACCCAAAACCTCAAAAGAAAATTCCAATTCTTCACCCCTTCTTCCCAACCTTTTCCTACTTAAATCCTCAAATTTTCAAGCCTAATCCGAACAAAATAGCATAGAAACGATGTTAATAACCCGAGAACTTACCTTCACTGAAGTATCACGAGTTCTCTTCTTCAATTTGCCTACAAACAGCTCCCCCCACATGCAAAAATGGTGAAATGAGACAAATTTCACGGAGGCCCCTTTTTATACTGTTTATGCCAGCATTTCCGCACCTGCAGACAATTAGTCGCACCTGCGGTCCCAGGTGCGCACCTGCGGAAATCCCACTAACGGACCAATTTCACACGTGCGACCAATCCTCCGCACCTGCGGCTTCGCAGGTGCGGCCATAACTTCGCACCTGCGGAAAATCCCCTGCCTAGCCTCTTTTCGCACCTCCGCATGGCCCATCGCACCTACGCATACCCATCTGCAGGTGCGGCCAACACCAGAAACTCACACCAGCAGCTATTTGTTGCAAATTTCCAAGTTCAAAACCCTGCCAACCATCTGAAATCAATCCCAAGCCCCTCGGGGCCCCAACCAAACATACCAACACGCCCCATAGCAGTATTCCAACTTAGTAGAACCTTCGAAACATCAAAAACAACATGAAAACACCAAAATTACATCAAATTCAAGCCTATGAACTTTGAAACTTCCAAATTTCGCCAACTACGCCGAAACCAACCAAAACACCTCCGATTGACCTAAAATTTTGCAGACATATCCAAAATGACATTACGGACCTGCTCCAACTTCCGGAATTCCATTCCAACCCCGATAGCCTATTTTCCACTGCCGACCGAAAATCGCCAAAAACTAACTTTCGCCAATTCAAGCCTAATTCTACACCGAGCATCACAAAAATATTCTGAACACACTCCTAAGTCCCAAATCACCTAACGAAGCTATCCGAGCCATAAATTTGCATTCCGAGGTCGTTCACCAATAAGTCAACTCTCAGTTGACTTTCTCAACTATTAGGCTACTTTAAGAGACTAAATGCCTCAATTCTCATCATAACCACTCCGGACCCAAACCAACTGACTCAACACAACAAAAATAGGCTAGCAATATATAAAAAATGCAAAAATGGGGGAAATGGGGTAAATCTCACGGAACGACCGACCGGGTCGTTACAGAATAGGATTTGTGTGAGGGAAATAGAGAAGGAGAGGGAAAGGTATTAAGGGAGGAGATAGGGAAAACTTGGAGAAGAAAATAAGAGAAATGGGGGACCCGTATTTGATTCTGTTTTCAGAATTACCAGCCAACGTTGGTTTGTACATTAAGTGTTGACCGTTTTACCAAAATCCGACGAACTTTGGTCGGTTTTTTTTTATTAAAAAACTAAATTCTTTTTTTTTGTTTGTTTTTATTTCTTAAAATATTATAAACTATAAAAAAAATTATTATTAACTATAAACATTTATTTTATTTAACTATACAATTATTATAAATAATTATAAACTATAAGCATAATCTTTACAAAAAATTGTATTAACTAGGTAATTACTTTTAATAGATTATAATAGCATCTATGTAAGTAAATTTTCTAAGTTATATTTAAGTATATGAGTAATTTCACACACACACATACACTGTATTGTAACTGATGATCAATCTTATACATTACTACGTACGAATAATTAATCAATTGATAAACCAATATAATATTATTCTATTTTAGGTCGAGACATTTTTGTCGCGCCCCCTCTTTCCTCCATTTTCGGATCGGTCAGGGTATTCGACATTATTAGGATAACTCATTTTCTTTTGGGAAAGGGGCAAGGAATTGAAGAGTCGCCACCTAACGAGTTAAGGTGCGTTAGGGCACCTACTAAAGGTTATTTACAAACACAGATTTGATAACCAGAGATAGGGTAAGCGCTTGAAATTACTTCAAGGGGAAGGTATTAGGCACCCCTTGAAGTCCACAAATGTGGTTCCCAGCCCAAACAAATAGATAGCATATAAGCAATAAACACATAGGTAAATAGATGAAGGTTTTGAGAAGATTTGCAATCGAAGCACACATATATGCTTAAGTTTAAAAGATTTAAATTCTAAGCACATATACAAAGTTCTAGAGGTTTTACAATCTAAGCACACGTGTGTAAGGGATATGGGGGTCATTAGGTTGTTTATCCTATAGGATCACATCAGTACAATGCCCGATAATCACTCCTCAGAAGAGGGGATACTCATGGCATTAGCGCACTGGATATCATAGCCATGTCTACCCTTTCCCACCCCTTAGCGGTTATTAAGAGAGTTTATTTAACGACCTCTATGCGTGTTGTTACCCGTCCCTTCTTAATGGCCCTGGAGGAATTTAGGACCTCTAAATATAGGAAGTTCTAGAAAAAACTCCCTAAGGTTAAAAGGATAAAATTCTAGGCGACATGTAAGAAAAAGTAAGACTTTACAAATAAATGCGAGAAAGAGCAGTTTAAAAGGCTCAGATTTACCTCCACAGATAATGCACATAAACAACACATCTCAAATACAAAATAAGAGGCAGTTTTATTAGACAGAATCCTAAGATATGATATATAAGTGAATACCAATGCACAAAAGTATGCAGCTTGTTTATAAACTCAATAGTAAGGACCTAATCATCTTGTCTACTAGTTTTAAAAAAAACATGTTAGCCCTTAGGCAGCAAACGCAATCAAAACAGTATTCATTTTTAAGAGATTGATTACCTAAGGCTTGCTTAGGTGTGGGGTTGTACATAATGGCTACCAGAATTATTAAACAGTTCAGAGGATGCTTTACCTAAAACATGTTGTTCTAAGTGATGTAAATTTGAGAATGCAGACATAGTTACCAATTTCTATTAAGAACAGACATGATAATCATATGCGAGGTTATTTTATACCTTTTCACGAATCAGCAGTTTAAACTAGGCGTAGTTAAGTAAATGTAAATGAAATCCTAGAGCATGGTATCTAGTATGCACACGTGAATGCAGGGTGGCTAGGATATAATTTCAGGATGCACAGGATTCCAAAAGCATGATTTCGAAAATGCACAGAGAATTACATAGTTGTTAACCATGATTCATGAATGCACATGAGTATAATTTTATCACCTAAGGAGCAAGATTTCTAAGTGGTAGGCACAAGCATAAATTGAGATATGTTGTATGTTAAAGCATTAAATATGAAAAAGCCTTAAAGATGATATATAATGCATGTTTGGCATGTTGATCCTAAGTATGGATTCTAATATAGATATAGGAAATGTAAAGCTTAAGGCATGATTTCTATCCAGTGGCAGCATTGATAAAATTATATGGCTATCCCCTCCCATTTCACTAGCCATCCCCATTATTCGTTTACACATAAATATTATAGACCAGCTGAATAAATTACGTAAATAGATAAAGGAAAAGAAGAAGTTAAACTATAGAGAGCCTCAAAACTAGCCCAGACTTCCAGAATCTCAAGTTCCCAAATGTTTCATAGCATTTCTCATATCCGGGTGTGTCAGAGTTCCCTAAGGACCTCAAGGGATCCCGGACAGTGCTCACACCCAGATTTCATAACCATAATTAAGTAAGTGCAGTGTGGAAGGGCCAGATCTTATGCATCAGAGTTCAGAGGGATCCCTAAGCAGTCACACATTAGAGGGGTAGAACTTAAATATCTAAGAGTAGAGTGAGAGTGCTTGACATAGTTTTGAAAAGATTGAGTAGGAAAACAGTTTGAAAAGAGACTTGTTTGAAAAATTTTGTAATGAACTACAGAGTTATGCAGTAAAATAGTTTTTGAAAAGAGAGTAGAGCAGCAAGCAACAGTCCAGACATAGCACCCAAAACAGGTTCATACACAACCAAAGAACACAGAACCAAGGCAGGTTTAGCAACACCAACCAATGGTAACGGTGGATTGGGGACACATAAGGCACATAGGTAAGAACATAGTTCCAGGAACACTTAAGTACAAAATCAACAATATACTAGGGGACATACAGGGATCAAGGATATAGCATAAACTTTAGGATTACTAAGAACCAAATAACATAAGGTACAAATTGTTTTGTCACGGAAAAGTTCATGCCAATAATCAGAGAAGCATAAGTAAGGAAGAATCATATTGAGGTATACTAAAAGGGGGATAGCATTTCATAATCATGCTGAGTCTAAGGGAGGGGAGTACATAACATGCTAAGTGAACAACATTGCAAGCAGGTCAAGTGCAGATATCACAGCAAAACCATAGGGAAAAACATATTAGAAACAAGATGAACTGAAGTACTAAAAGAAACATATTTTTTTTGAAACATAAACTGAAATTAGGGCATACCAGTATAGGAGATAGCAAACACAGAATGAAGAGTAAGGGGGTAGAATAATCAGCCTTGGCTTGCAGCCTGCTGATAATAGCAAGTAACTAGAAGGAGAGTAGAAGAGAGTATTTGTGTATACGAGAGAGTTTTGAGCAATGTGTTTGTGTGTTTCAATGAAAAATCAGTGTATATATAGTTTAAGACTAGGTAGAAAATAAGGCAAGAATCATAGTTAAGCAGTAATTATGGAACTATGTACCAATTAGAATCAAATCAGTATAAGTATTCCCTTTAATTAAGGGGTTAGCTTCAAACGGTAATATGCAGATAATAAATAAGGAAGGAAATCATATAAGGTTGAATATAACACATAAAGAAATAGTTTCAGCATAGCATAAGTATAGAACATGTAATAAAGGCTAGGTTCAGCATATTCTAACTAAGGAAAATACTTAAGAATCAGTTGACAGCATGCTCGACCATAGATTAAGATAAGAAAATATCTTAAAGGTTAAAAATCAGTAGAGAATATCACAAAAAATCAATGAAGGATCAATCACAGAGATTCAAAGATAGCAACTAGTACTGATTTAGGAGAAATTAATTGTAACGACCTGACCGGTTGTTTTGCATTATCGGACCCCGTTCCCCTAAATGAAACTTCCCATAGCGGCTTTTTATGATTTATGACTTGCGGGGACTGGTGGTCCGGGATTCGGAGGTATTTAGAGTGCTATAGGAACATTTGGTTCCTTAAGGTTGGCCTTTACGGCCAAGTTTGACTTCGGTCAACATTTTGGGTAAACGACCTCGGAATCGAGTTTCGTCGGTTCTGGTAGCTTTGTGTGATGATCTCGGACCTGGGCGTATGTTCGGAATGGGTTTCTGATGACCCGGGAGCATTTCGGCGCCCAATATTGAAATAAGAAGTTCCTTAAGTTCCTATTGTGGTTTGGGATGTGTTTTTATGTTATCGAGGTCCGAATGGAATTTCGAGACTGGGAATAGTTTCGTTATGTCATTTATGACTTTCCGGAAAAATTTGGTGTCATTCCAAGTAGTATAGGTCGGTTCGGCGCGTTGTTAGCAAAGTCTAGAAAACTTAAAGTCCCTAAGTTTGGTTCTTGGGGTTTTTAGGTGTGATTTTGAGTTTTAGCCTTGTTTTGGGTGTTCCGAAGGCTTGAGCGAGTCCTTACTATGATTTGGGGCTTGTTGGTATATTTGAACGGGAGCTCGGGTGGGCCCAGGTGCTTCCCGGGCACCACACGAGGCTAAAAACCAGCTGAAATAGTTGTTGGTGCACCTGTTCTGGTGTGGCCGCATGCCCAGCCGCAGTTGCGGGATCGCTCCTGCGGTCCCAGCCTCGCAGGTGTGACCCCAGTGGGCAATCCGTTTCTCGCAGGTGCGACAAAGTTTCGCAGGAGCGGAGCCGCAGTTGCGGTCTCCACTCCACAGGTGCGGGCCCAGGCTTCCTTGTCCATTTCCGCAGGTGCGAGCCTTTGCTCGCAGGTGCGAGACCAAAGGTGTAGGCCTAGGCTTCCTCGTCCATTTTTGCAGGTGCGAGACTTTGCTCGCAGGTGCGGTCCTCGAGCCGCAGGTGCAGAAACACTATTCAGACAGTGTGTTTTTATACACGGGTTTTAATTCATTTTTCTCATCTTCTTCTTCTTCTTCCTTAGGGCAATTTCCACCATTTTAGAGAGGCAAACGACCTGGTTATTGAAGGTAAGTAAATTCTACTCTAATTTTAGCTTCATACATGGATTACAAGCTAAATTAACTACCTAAATTAGTGAAAAATTAAAATTTGGGTAGTAACCTAGGGCTTTCGATAATTTGAGAATTTACCCGTGAATTTTCTATGAAATCAAGTAAAAATCGTATAAAAATGATCCTTAGGCTTTGGGTGAGTGTTTCCTTCGAGAATTATTGGAATCCGAGCATGCGGGCCCGAGGTCAGATTTTAGATTTTCTTCAAGAATGGTGAATTTGGCTAAGTAATAGGAGAATTCCTTGCTTTGAATATAAATTAATGTATTTGTATAACATTTGGCTAGTTTCGAGTCCTCGGGTGTAAAGCTCGGAGTTTCGGGCGCGTTCTCGGTCCGGGAAGTAAATTCGACGCAAGGTGAGTCTTCTTTCTAACCTAGTAAGGGGGAAATGTCCCCCTAGATGTTTTAAATGCTATATGTGATAATTTGTGGGGGCTACGTACGTACACAGTGACGAGAGTTTGTACGTAGCGACTATTACTATTATGTTCGGGTTGTTAGGCCCACATCATGCTTTGTATTTTACTTGGTATGAACTATATGCTTAATGAATTAATGTTACATGTTGCTTATTTCCCCGAAGTTATGGAATTTGAGAAAAACTTGTAAGAAATTGTTCATTGAAAAGTATTTTCTTTTAAAAGGAATAATATGTGTGCATGTGACCGCTTTCGCAATTTACATTCTGTGAGCGGAGTGTGATTTCCTTCACTCTTATGGGAACGGGCCGTATGCCACGGCGGATTAAGAGATGCACTTTTTGTATGGGTCGTTCGATCATCGGTAGTGCATAGAGAGGATTGAGAGATGCACTTTTGGTACAGGTCGTTCGATACTCGGCAGTGCATAGATGTGAGTACTTTGTGGATAGGTGCCCTTTTGGTACGGGCCGTTCGATCCTCGGCAGTGCACGGACATGACTATCTTGGGTTTCAGTACCTTACATATATATTTGTTACTAAATTCATGGACATTGATTTGACAGATATTTGGGGGAAAGTGAAGTGGTAATTGTTTTATTCATTCCCAGTACTTTTCTTGGGTTTCAGTACCTTACATATATATTTGTTGCTTCACTGTCTTTACATGACTACCGTTTCTATTATATTCTGTTAAATTATACTGTTGGACCTTAGTGTGTGTCATGTCGACCTCTCGTCACTACCTCTTCGAGGTTAGGCGGGATACTCACTAGGTACATATATATTTATGTACTCATGCTACACTTCTGTACTTAATTGTACAGGTTCTAAGGCTGGTGCTTCTAGTTATCCGACCGGAGCTTGACGTATATTCTGGACCTGACTCCACGGTGAGCTGCCTCCCTTGGCGATTCTCAGCAGTACTATGGAGTTATCTTTTGTTTATTTTTGTCTACTTCTTTCAGATAGCAATACAGTTTGTATCATCTTTTGTATATTCAACTAGTTCGCCTGTTGACTTGTGACACTAGCTCCTGGCACACACATAGTAGACTCTATATTTTGGGACTGTATATATTGGTTCATGATCATTGTGGTTGTATTTACTTAAGTTGGTTAATGTATCCACTTTTATTTAAATGATCTAAGCTTAAAATTTTGGAAATATGTGGGGTTGGTATGTCAAATAAGGATAATCTCCCTAGTAAACCATTGTTGGCTTGCCTGACTCCGGTGTTGGGTGCCATCACGACCTGTGTTGGATTTTGGGTCGTGACAACAACACAAATTTATGAGAACAAGTGGAATAAACACATAATAGGCAAAATCAGAAACCCTAATAGGCCAAATAGGGTAAAATCATACAAAATTAGGGATTCACATACAACATAGTACGAATTGACAGAATAAACATGATATAGGTGGAAGAAGTAAAGAATCAGAAACCCTAATAAGCAAAATAGGGTAAAATAGCAGAAAACTCAGAACGAATCCATAAATAACAGACATGCTAATAAATCAGATGAACAAGTAAGCAGGAACAGACTCAGAACCCATGATTAAGACCAAGAAAATTAGGGTTTTAACATAATAAGTCATACAAAAGGGGAAAAACTTAAATAAACGTTTAAACATAGTAAAAATCATAGAATAATACTAAAATTAGAAGGAAAACCCATTTTGAAAAGGGGTTAAGAAACCCTAGTTTGAAGATGAAGAGTCGTTTTAGAGAAACCGGAAAATATTTTAAGGAAAACAACAAAATAACTCGGAATATACCCAGATCTATTGCAGATCTAAGAAATCAAGCGTTAAAATTAGGGTTTCAGAGAGAGAGAGAATCGGCTTAGAAACCACAGGTTCGATCCGGAGATGGGAGGATCTTACTCAGACGGCCATGAATGACCTGAGAATGACATGAAAACCATGGGAGTTGAGTGAACCGCCTTCTAGTTCCTTTGAGGACCTCAAGGCAGCAATAACCCGGTGTAGGAAGGAGCCATAGAGGCTGGGATGGTGGTGAGACCACCATAGTTACTGGTAAGTCAACGGCCGGTGAGAGCTTAGGTTTAGCAGAGAGAGTTTGAGAGATGAGAGAGATGTGTAACGGCGGAGTGAAAGAGAGAAATGAGAGGGGAAGGGGGTAGTCTCTAATGTTAATTAAGGAAATGGGAGATCTGGATCGTTGAATAAAATTGATCAACAGTCCAAATTAGACAAGGGATTGGGTCGGGTAGGATAATGTATTGGGCCTGGGGTATTTGGGCCATTTTTAATCAGACTTGGGTCTGGTTTAATTAGGCTGTAAATGAAATGAAAGTGGCTATTTGTTAAATACCCAATGTAAATTAATTAAAACAATTTATAAAAATAGCTATTAATTATAAAAAATGAATTTCATGCGTAGAAAAATAAATAAAAATGATTACCTAGTATTTTAAAAATACAAATGATTAATTTCTGGATAAAAATAGTATAAAATCGTATGATTGGGTTATAATTGCAAAGTTATTGCAATTATAGCCAAAAGGTGCCAATTTGGCTAATTATGAAATAATTTGGTCTTAATAGGACCAAAATAATTAATGAAACCAAGAAATTCCTTTGAAATCATTTCTAATGCAATTTTATAATTATTTATTGGCAATAAAATGTTGGATAGATTAATACAAATATAGGAAAATTGTGGAAAAATATCAATTGCTATTGATACATGATTTTGAAGCTATATATGCAAATTTAAAATATTTTGAGGAAAAATTGGGTATCAACAGCTGCCCCTATTTACCCGGAAAGGATGAAAGAGTTTGTCGGGTAAAGACATGATGGCCAATTTTGACTGAGCGAAACAGTTTGGAGAGATTTAGGTCGCACCCTGGCTTCTGACTGTCTACATATCCCTGGTTTTACAGGAATCAGGTCGTATGTAGTTCCGGATCCATCGGTGAAGTATACCAGTGAAGTCATCACAATAACGGACGCAACATCTAAGGCTAGATGAATGAACAGTTCTACGGAAGAGGTTAGGTTTGATATGGCTGGGAGAACTGGAGCGGGATCGCTCCTGCGGGGTAGCCGTCGCTTGCCTTGTTACCTGCAGATAAAAGCAATACAAGCGTATATTGTGCGTAAATTTAAATATTATGCAAGCTCCCGTTGGACTATGAATGTTGTCTTCGGACGGTTAGGGATGACGTCCTCAGACCATGATGTCCTGGGCCATGATTTGTTTGATGAAGGATTCGCGGGCCATGAAGATGGTGCCTCCGAACGATGACGCCTTTGAATAATGATATGCGAAATTGAGAGAGATCCTCAGGCCATGACATGACATTCTCGGGCCATGAAGATGGTGCCTCCGAACTATGACGCCCTTGGACAGGTTGGCGATATTTCAGCCCACGATATAATATGATGCTTTACAAGACATAGCTTAGTCTTGCGAGTTGAAGGGTAGAGCTTAGCCCGAAAGAGAAGCGAAGTAAAATGTGCTTGAGAGACAGCGCTTAGTCTTGATGAAAAAGTAAATTGGAGGTAGAGCTTAGCCTCATGCAGATAGGAAGGCAGCCGTTAGCCTTATGCAAATGGGAGGTAGAGCTTAACCTCGTACAAAAATGGAGACAGAGCTTAGTCTCATGCAAATAAAGTCAGAGCTTAGCCTTATGCAGACGGAAGGCAGATGATTAGCCTTATGCAAAGAGCCAGATGATTAGCCTAATGCAAATGGGAGGCAGATGATTAGCCTTATGCAAATGGGAGGTAGAGCTTAACCTCGTGCAAAAATGGATACAGAGCTTAGTATCATGCAAATGAAGGCAGAGCTTAGCCTTATGCAGATGGAAGGCAGATGATTAGCCTTATGCAAATAGGAACAAACAGCAAATGCTAGTAGAATTTCTTAGCTGGTAATAGGTTGTGGTATTGCGATTGTTGCGAGAACTGTGACTATGGAGCATGTTCACCCTTTTGTGCTGATAGTAAACTTTGCATTTGCGACTGTGTTGAAGTTTGTGACTTCGAAACCTGTTTGTTTTTTATTCCTGCATCCAAAGAAAAATGGCTTTACTTGCTTCGCTCTGCTTGGTCTGATGATTCTGTTTGTGTCATCGAGGTATCGTTTGGCTAAGCAAAACTCTATTTTGAAAATGTATGCATGATTTTGCAAAACATAGTATAAAATATGTTTTAAGAAATTTAACTGAACCGACGACCGTGACACGGTTCCAGATGTTGCAGCCTCATGCTACGGAATTTTGAGGGTCCTCCTCAAAATTCTGCCCCAGTTAGATGGTTGACGATTCTGACCGTTGTACATGCTGCGATCAGCTGAACTTGCTTCGAAATTTTGAGGGTCCTCCTTAAAATTCTACCCCAGTTTCCAATTGCGGGGGAAATGAGATTTTTATTGAATTATGACCGAACCCATACGGCTGCCTACGTATCCCCTCTTTAACGGGAATCAGGTCAGGCGTAGTTCAATTTACATCCTTGAAGAAAAGCATAGAGTTACACATAGTATCGCTTGACTGCATCTGAATTGATTGGCTTTGGCCAAACTTCTCCGTCCATTTATGCAAGTATGAGAGCTCCTCCTGTCAATAATCGGTGAACCATATACGGACCTTGCCAGTTGGGAGAAAATTTCCCTTTGGCTTCGTCTTGATGTGAAAAGATCTTCTTTAACACCAGTTGCCCCGGTGTGAACTGTCTTGGCTTGACTCTCTTGTTGAAGGCTCTGGAAATTCTATTCTGATAATGTTGACCATGACATATTGCATTCATCCTTTTCCCATCTATGAGGGCCAACTGCTTGTAGCGGACTTTTATCCATTATGCGCTGCTGAGCTCAGCTTCTTGTATGATTCTTAAGGAAGGGATCTCCACTTCGGCAGGGATAACAGCTTATGTACCATAAACCAGTAAATAAGGAGTTTCTCCGGTTGATGTGCGGACCATGGTGCGGTATCCCAGTAAGGCGAATGATAATTTTTCATGCCACTGTTTGTGCTTTTCTATCATCTTTCTCAATATCTTTTTGATGTTCTTGTTGGCGGCTTCCACAGCTCCATTCATCTGTGGTCTATAGGTTGTGGAATTCTTGTGCTTGATTTTGAAAGTCTCGCACATGGATTTCATCAGATCACTGTTGAGATTAGAGCCGTTGTCGGTGATGATTGACTCCGGAACCCCGAACCGACAAATGATACGGTCACGAACAAAGTCTGCCACGACTTTCTTAGTCACTGCTTTGTATGATGCCTCTTCGACCCATTTGGTGAAGTAATCAATAGCTACTAGGATGAACCTATGTCCATTTGAGGTTGTGGGCTCGATTGGTCCAATAACGTTCATTCCCCAGGCGACGAATGGCCAAGGTGAGCTTGTTGCATTGAGCTCATTTGGGGGTACCTTTATCATATCTGCATGTACCTCAAGGCAGCAATAACCTGGTGAGGAAGGAGCCATGGAGGCTAGGATGGTGGTGAAACCACCATAGTTACCGGTAAGTCGACGGTCGGTGAGAGCTTAGGTTTAGCAGAGAGAGTTTGAGAGATGAGAGAGATGTGTAACGGCAGAGTGAAAGAGAGAAATGATAGGGGAATAGGGGTAGTCTCTAGGGTTAATTAAGGAAATGGGAGATCTGGACCGTTGATTAAAATTGATCAACGGTCCAGATTAGACAAGGGATTGGGTTGGGTAGGATAATGTATTGGACCTGGGGTATTTGGGCCGTTTTTAATCAAACTTGGGTCTGGTTTAATTAGGCTATAAATGAAATGAAAGTGGCTATTTGTTAAATACCCAATGTAAATTAATTAAAATAATTTATAAAAATAGTTGTTAATTAAAATAAATAAATTTCATGCGTAGAAAAATAATTAAAAATGATTACTTAGTATTTTAAAAATACAAATGATTAACTTCTGGATAAAAATAGTATAAAATCGTATGATTGAGCTATAATTATAGCCAAAAGGTGCCAATTTGGCTAATTATGAAATAATTTGGTCTTAATAGGACCAAAAATAAGCTATCAAAGTATATATATATATACACACGCACACACACACACACACACTTTATTGTAATACTTTAACTATATATATAGCTTGTTATAGTATATGTTAGTGTGCGTATATATATAATACACACTCTTCGTTGTGCTACTTTAACTACATATATATAGCATGTTATTTAGGGTTCTTTTAGGGATTGATAGACTTGTGAAGATCCTAATTAGTATATATAATTTATCATCAAATATATCAGTGGGGTCGGGTTCTTTTAGGGATTGATAGACTTGTGAAGATCCTAATTAGTATATATAATTTATCATCAAATATATCAGTGGGGTCGGGTTCTTTTAGGGATTGATAGACTTGTGAAGATCCTAATTAGTATATATAATTTATCATCAAATATATCTGTGTGTAAATTGATTCATCGACTTATAACTTACTCAGATGCATCGTTGAATATTAAAAACAAAACATTTGACCTATCTCTCTCTCTCTCTCTCTCTCTCTCTCTCTATATATATATATATATATATATATATATATGTGTGTGTGTGTATATGAAGCGTGTGTTACAAATGTGTTAACGGATTATATTTATATTATTTAGATAGTAAATATAAAAGTGATTTATAATTTTGACCTAATAACCAATAATTTTAAATAATTTTTTTTAAAATTTTATAAAATATTTTAAATAATAATAGAACTATTAAAATTTTAAAAATTGGGTCCACTTTACCGACCAACTTTGGTAGGTAATGTGAAAGTTTCTTTGACTAAGCAAGTTTGACCAGCTCGGTCAACTTGTTGACCAACTTACCTACCAAGTACCAACTTTGGTCGGTATTATTTTTAAAATAAATGTAAAATTTTCTCCTAGTTTCCATTCAATTTTAGTCGCTTTTTTTGACCGACTAATGTTAGTCGGAAAATTTTGATGGGTATTTACCGGATTTCTAGCAGTGATTGTTTTCATTCTTCTCATTTCTCCTTATCGTCATTTATTAAATAGAAACCAAAATGACTGCTCTAAATATTAGCGAGATTATTTTTCCTCCAATAAACAAACCAACATCTTAAAATATTCCAACATCATCTCTACCACTTATTATTTTTTACCGTGTCGTTCTTTTTATATGAGCCACAAAAAATATTCAAAGACAACAATGCTCGAAATTAAAGAGGAAAAAAGTAGAATATTAAAGTATATTAAAGAAAAAATTAATATCTCATTTCACACTACAAGAAATTAGATTTTCAGTGACGATCTGAAAAAATTAGACAATAATCCTGACTCATTTGGTCGCCACTAAAGGTTCGTGTCGCCTTTTGGATAGCGACTCATAACTTTTTAGCGCATTTGTTACCTTTTTGTGGCGACATCACCACAGTAGCTAATTTGCTCACAACTACAACGACGCCGTATTAGTTGCCTGGTCCCCGAGTCGTCGTCGGAGTGCGCAAATGACATCTTATTATTCTTGGTAGTTGTAAATTGATATCTCTGCTCCGTCTGAAAAACATGGGAATGGCAGATTTGTTATTCCCAAGACAGCCAGAGGCAATTTTGGCCATAAAATAGAATCAATCATATCCATCTTTCTCCCTATCTTATACTCTCATTTGTCATTTCATCGAACGGGTAGTAGTCAAAAACCCAAACTTCCTAAGCTGAGAATTAGAAGAGGAGAAATCAGAAATGGATGATGTAGCTGATAAAGTAGCTAATTTTCAAGCAATCACTGGACTCGAAGACTCCGATTTATGCACTGAAATTCTCTCCGCACATAACTGGGATCTCGAACTAGCGATCTCAAATTTCACCTCCAGTTCCACCGACAATTACCGTTCTGCCACTGTCACTGCATCCGAAGCCACAACTAGCACAATTCCCGAAGAAGTCGAAACCGGACTTGTTGTCGGTGGGACCCATGGACCGCCGCCGGGACTCGCTTGGAAGATTATTACTTTGCCATTTTCAATTATCTCCGGTAGTCTAGGGTTAATTTCAGGAGCTGTTGGATTTGGTGTGTGGGCGGCTAGTGGTGTACTATCGTATGGACTAAGCATGATCGGGCTGAATTCGGGCCGAAATGGTGAGTCGTCGGCCCGTTTAGTGTCCGTATCTGCAGCAGTATCAGAGGCTATGGATTTTGTTGCGAGTTTCGAGAGGGATTTTGGTAGTTTAAAGCCGAATTTCGTAGCTGAGGGTTTTATGGATGCGTTGCAAAGGTCTAGGAATGAGTATAAGCTACTGTTTGTTTATTTGCATTCACCGGATCATCAGGATACGCCGGCGTTTTGTGAGAGGACGCTTTGTAATGAAGGTTTGGTGGCGTTTATAAATGAGAATTTTGTTGCTTGGGGTGGAAGTATTAGAGTTAGTGAAGGTTTTAAGATGAGTAATAGTTTGAAGGCTTCGAGGTTTCCGTTTTGTGCTGTCGTAATGGCTGCGACGAACCAGAGGATCGCTTTGCTTCAGCAGGTATAACAATTTATAGTCATCTAGTCTTTGAAATTTACACAACAGTTATATTATTGTTTTGTTTACTGCAAATTGCTGGTAGAGTATATGATGGATTAAACGTTCAGTTATGGAAACAATGTGTGTATATTTTGGTCATAATGGTTTGTGTCATCTTATTAGCACCTCGACTATTCCTTTGGTACATGCATCTTTCCATCAGTATAGGTAATGGGAAACTGTGCTCAAGGCTAAGACAGATAGAACGAAATTACCTTCATTTTTTTTCTTTGTTAGGAATTGATCCCTTGTCTCCCAAGCTTCTCATTCAGCTCCATTGACCACTAAGCACACCATTTGATGCATGAATTGCTTGTATATTATCAGTTGTCCTAGAGATATTTGGTTGAACTGAACACGATATTAAATAGTGAAGAGTTTGACTACAGTGGGAACTATGATTTGTGAATGAAAAGAAAGGAATTAGGATGATATATCACTAACTTGAAAGCAATAAGCACAAGCTTGTTCCCTGAACTTGGAGGGGAAAGAAATACTAGAGCTTGTAGTCTCAACAAGCTCTCTCTAGCTTGTTTGCCCCTTCATATAGTTTTTGGACTTTATGGATGACCAACGTTTATTGCTGTGTGAGGTAATGCGTGCCAAAATTTGACATAGCGGTGGCTGACATGTTTGACAGGATTTGAGAACTTTGTGTTCTTGTGACATAATGTGATTCAAAGATTGCTCTAGTTACAACATTGCACAATTGGTTTACCCCCATCAGCTTAAACGGGGAATTTTCCATTAGTATTTTGAGCTGCTAACATGTCTTCTTAATAACTAAAGCAGCTTAGCAATCTATGACAGCTTAACATAATTGGCTTATAAGTTTATTGTCCGCAAACAGGGCATATGATCTGTCTCCTTACACCTTCAAAAATAACTTTTAGTCAAACAGACAAAAAGGAAAATCAGAGAATTTTTTGTACTTGAACTATTGGTAGTTTCACGATGTTAAATTAGGATTATGGAATATTACCGCAGCTTCTTATCTAACTCCAACAATGTTTGTATGATGTTGTTTTGAACTTTTGTCATATCATTAAAATTGTATCTAGAAGTGACTTATGTATTATGTGAATGCTTAAGTGGGATTATTTTAGTGATTTAAACATGACGAAGGCCTATGGTTGTTGGCTATAAGTAAAACGGACATGGTTATTGTCATTTTCCCTCTTTTTTTGTCGTTGAAATTGTAGTATTTGATGAAATAGAGGAAAACATGGTTGATCTCTGTCGTACTCCTCACCCTTTCCCTACCCAAGCAGTTGAGTGTCTCTATGTTAGTGTGACTTAGGGCTGTCATACCCAGTGTTTTGGAGATCGAGAAGCGGAAAAAAGCGAGGAGGCTTCGCTTCACTGAACATGTGAAGCGCAATTTAACACATAAATAAAAAAAATTAAATAGGCATAGATAAATGGCCAAGAACTCAATAAAAATAACATATTAAGCAAATGTTTCAATTCTTAAATCAAGAAGTAAATAATAGATACTAAAACTAGATAGTGAATAATCCTCAAAAGTCATAACATAATAAGCAAATGCAAAACAACATGAGTTCTTGCCAAATTGTCGAACCAGTACAGTGAAAGAACAGAAAAACAGAGCAACAAAAACTGAAAAAACAGTGTAGTCGAACACAAGAACAGAGCATAAATTAGGGCACAAGAACAGAGCAATAAAAACTGAAAAAAGTAGAAAAAAGAAGAGAAAAAGGAGTCGAACAGTGAACTGAAGAAAATCAGAGGAAGAGAAGAAGAGAAGAAGAAGAAGAAACTTACCCGTCGTCGCTTGCAGCAGAGTGTGTGCGTAAGTGTATTTGCCAAAAAATTTTTTAAAAAACCTAGCAGATGCCTTACCCTCGCTTAAGCGCAGTTTTTTGCGTTTTTTCCATAGCCTCGCTTCTCGCTTTTTAGGGTAAAGCGTGCGCTTTTTAATGCGAGTCGCTTTTTAGGGTAGAAAAGCGCTATGCCGTCGCCTCGCGTCGCTTCTGCGCTTTAAGCGAGAAGCGCACGTTTTTATAACACTGGTCATACCATAATTGCTACTACTATTTTGTGAAGGAAGCACACTTGTCTCGATGACCCTCTTTTTTGTGTAGTAACATAAGCCTGCTTCATTGATCTTCTTCTTAGTCTGATGACTTGTATACTTATTTTGGTGATCAACACTCTGCAGGTGGAAGGGCCGAAATCTCCTGAAGAATTGCTTACAGTACTGCAAAGAGTGATCGAGGAAAGTGCCCCTGTGCTTGTCACGGCCAGGGTTGAGGCAGAAGAAAGAAGAAACAATATGCGCTTGAGGGAGGAGCAAGATGCTGCTTATCGCGCTGCGCTAGAAGCTGATCAGGTAAGTGCTTTTAGGCTGCACATATGCCTTTCCCCTCTTCAAGTTATTTTTTGCAAGGGGGAAAATGCTTTGCATAGCTGAACTGTTTGCCCTTTACTAGGCTAGAGAGCGTGAGAGGAAAGAAGAGCAAGAGCGGCTGGAAAGGGAAGCTGCTGAAGCTGAAAGGAAAAGAAAGGAGGAAGAAGAGGCCCGGGAAAGAGCTGCCCGTGAAGCTGCTGAAAGAGAAGCTGCATTAGCTAAAATGCGCGAGGAGAAACTATTGGCATTGGGAACTGAACCTGGGAAGGGTCCTGATGTTACTCAAGTAATCATCTTGCTCTTTATTCTCATATTATAAGTCTGTTTTACTAATTTTCTGACAGGCATGGTTTATCCTGTAAGATAGAAACTTTAACTGCTCAAGTCTTATTTCGTGATTCTCCTTTCATGACTTACCATAATTTCATGTCATTCATTTGATTGTTCTAGCTCCGAAGAACATATACATGATGGTAAACCATTGTTTGTAGAGTCTCGTTCAGTTCAGTCTTGAATGATTTCGTTTAGAAAGATTTTGAACAGAGAAGATTTAGTGCTAATAGACGCTGTCCGGTAAAGGGACTTATCAGAAAGCATATGGAATCCCGAAAATTATCTTGTACTGGTTAACTGGTTTCTTAAGGTTGTGCGCACGTTAAATGCAGATGATTTAGGGGAAACGAAGGGCAATATAAAAACTGCAGAATCTCAAGCTCTAATGCTTTAAATTTTAGATGTGATTCTCGGTGACCAGAAAGGTTTTGATGTTGGTGTTTCGTAATTCTTGTTTTCTTGGATCATTCAGGTTTTGGTACGGTTTCCTACTGGAGAGCGCAAGGACAGGAGGTTTCATTGTACAACAACAATACAATCGTTGTATGACTATGTTGATTCTCTGGGATGCCTTGAGGTTGACAATTACAGCCTGGTGTCGAACTTCCCTCGCACTGTGTATGGCTCAGAGAAGCTTTCATTGTCCCTGAAAGATGCTGGATTACATCCTCAGGCCAGCCTTTTTATTGAGTTGAGCTCATGAGAACAGCACGCAGACTGATGGGTTTCAATTAGAGGTCTTGTTCTAGAAAATTTCCTTGTCAAAATATTTGTATTCACCCATAGTTAGTAAACATTCATTTGACAATTGTTGACTATATACTATGCTACTGCTTTCTCTGGTAACAGTAAGAAATAAGTGAATGGGATGATACTTTCATTAGGCAAAATCAAATACAAATTGTAAAGAAACCTGTTTTACCATTCAGTATTAAAACAACCTGCGCTTTTGCGGCAAGAAGGGAGATGCAACAATATATTCTGCTTGTGAATTTCTTTCAAGCCTTTATTAACATGGAATAAAGTCATCTCGTCCAATTTCGCCTTCATAACATCGGTCCTTACACAAATGTTGTCCAGTTTCTTGCTCAAACTATTTAGTCCAGCAGTTGCTAAGACTAAGTCAGCTGGACTTGACATGAATAACTTAAGTTCACAAGGGAGCCCTATCACTTCACAAGTTCTTTTGTGTTTCGACATTATAGAATTAAACAAGCAATGAACTAATAACAATCAGTCCTATAATCTATGCAAAGATCTTACGCACAAAAAAAAAAAAAAAAAAAAAAAAANGAACCGGAGACCTTCAGTGTGTTAGACTGACGTGATAACCAACTACACCACGAAACCATTTTTGAAATGATTTTGATCCGTTATTAGTCATATACAAAAGATCCTTTATGGACTTCTATCAAAACAACATGAGCTCTTTAATGAGATGTGGCAAAATTTCATTTTACTTTGTCATCTCGAACTTCTCTTTTGCTTCTCTGATTGAAAGAATGACAAAGATCAGTGCCACGAGTTCAAGTTGAACTTGTGCAAATAAATGTGCAGCATTGGGGTAATTTTCACAAATAGTCATATAATTATGTTTTTTCACTAAAGTTATATAATTATATTTTCTCTCACAAAAATCATACAACTTTTAATAACTCACACAAAAATTATAGTGATTGAAAAATATAATTTTTCAGTAGTATTTTCTTATTTTGTGATTTTTTATTTCTCATTTTCAGTCTAATAAATAATAACTCAATTAAAATAAGGATGATCCAACCCGACCTGGCCACCCGATCCAATACTCATATATAAAAATTAAAATAATACTAAAGTGAATAGTAAATCCTTCAAAACATGATACTTCTATCTTTTATTTTCTTTTCAAGATTTTCATTCAAATCGATAGCATTTTTATTTCAAGTGCTCTCTAATTATATCTTTTATTTCCTTATTTT